>JAHZNJ010003353.1:0-15252 GCA_027744475.1 Lepidocyrtus cf. sotoi NNG-2020 | reverse complement strand
ACTACATTTCTTTCTCATTAAACAAATGTGTATACCTATCTTAATTAATAATTGTAATGATGAACAATGAAAGGCAAAATTTAAAGCTCATCTTTCTTCAAGGATCCTTCTCCTCCTCTATTCCCATCATTACTAGTCGTCACTTTATATTCCCTTAGGCCCATAGAATTCCAAAAATCTTGTCTTTTCTGAAGCCCATCACAAATCGGCGACATTCTGGGGTTATCTGTGATATGATAGTATCTAATCTTTGCCTTATATTCACTTGATAAGGGTTCCCATAGTTGATCTGGCTTGGTTACGTCAAATGCTGGGATTTTTCTACACAAAAAACCAAACAAAACAGTTTTTCTTAAAAATACTAATTGGGCTAATCCCTGCAAAGATAAGCTAAATTTTAAATCAATTAAAATCTTACCCAGTCTTAACGAAGCCCGTCACCATCTTCAAAAACTTCTGTTGAAACTCCCTATGCGGTTCATCCTTTTCAATAAACGGAAACAGGAATGTATTCAGAAGATACTGAATGTCGTCCATGTGGTTGGCCACGAATCCCTCCCTTGAATGCCCCCTCAACGTAACAATGCTGTGCGGCCCTTGGAAGGCGAAGTTGAATAGGTAAACCGGATGCGTTTCCGTCCTCCCCATTTTTGCATGGGCCACAGCAGCTTCGATGATCCCGTGGATGAAGGTCTTATCGGAATATGCCTTATCATATAAAAAACACCAAAAAAAGATTATGATAAGCGTAAAATGATAAGCATAATATTTAAATTTGTAATTAGCTTTTCTTACGTATTACTTACATTACTTAAGTTCTTCGGGTTATCCAAGCTAATATCTTTATTATCGAAGTAGAATTCTCTTAATCTCTGTGAAATCTTCTTTTGAAGCCCCTTCGCTTCATTTACATATTCCAAAGTTAAAGGAAAAACTTCCTTCCACTTTGAATTCAACTTTTCCCGCAATTTTTCATTCTTGAGGATTCCTAAAGTGTGCTCGAATCCTTCATCGGTATCGAAGCCAATCATCCAAGGAACTTCATTTACATTTCCTTTATTAACCAAATTAATTGGCGTGTCATCCAAAAAACGGGAGCTTTTATCCGGATTTCCGGTTTCAATCGAAGGACCAAATGCTGCAATTGGATCGCTGTAGAAATCCAGGAATTTGGAGTGGGAGAAGGCGATATCCTTTGCGGAGATTCCGCGAAGACATTCAACTAAAGCTTTAGTGGGCGTTTCCGGGCAATTATGGAATCTTCCAAGTTTCCTCCCATTTGGTTCCGGATTTGGCTGAAAAGCCCAAGGATTTAGGGCGGAGCCACTTCCAGAGTACGCGGAGTGGAAGAGGCCTTTGCTCTGGGGGGAGAGGATGTGGTAGTGGACGGAGGCGGAGCCTGCGGAAGTGCCGAAAATGAAGACCCTTGAAGGGTCCCCTCCAAATTGGGGGATGTTATCCCTCACCCACTTCAGGAGGAGGACTTGGTCCTTCATCCCCATATTTCCTAAGGACTCCTCATCGCCCGTGTTGAGGAAGCCGAAGGAACCCAAACGGTAGTGGAAGACGACCAATATAACGTCTTTATGCTCCATTAGGTAGTCACCACGGAACTGGGCGCCGCGGCCGAACATGAATCCTCCGGAGTGGATGTAAACCATCACTGGAAGGGGAGGAGATGTGGAGGAATCCCCATCCGAAGGAGGTAATTTTGGAGTGAAAACGGAAAGATAGAGACAGTCTTCATCTCCCTCCGTGGAGTTCCAGAAGACGTTGTATTGGATGCAGTAGGGAGGGAAAGTTACGGTGTCCAGGACGTCTGTCCATGGCTCAGGCTCTTCTGGAACCTTCAAAATTAATTGGATTTTTTAAATTAAAAGAATAATTATCTTTAAGTTCCTTAATTAAAATTTAAAATATAATTATTGACTCACTTTGAAGCGGAGAGCACCAATTGGGGGCTTCGCATATGGAATGCTCCTGTATTCATAATGCCCCTTCCTCTCGACACCTTGCACAGGTCCGTATTTTGTCTGTATGACAGGACTTTTCTCCAAATTTAATTCTCCTTCATTTTCGTCTGCTACTTCAGCGGATGAGTGTTTTGTGAGTCCAGCTATTCCAAGAAGGAGTAGAAAATAAAATAGGGAGGGTTGAAGTGTACGCTTAATTGATGAGATTCTCATTATATTAATATTTTTTTTATTTATATATTTTAATCTTAATTTTTCAGTCTTGTGCTCCCATAAAACCAAATGACTACGAGTAAAGTGCGAATACTGCGATATATCAAATCATCTGAATGCAATAAAATATCGAACGAATGGCCTTTCATTTTCAGTATCTTATATTCAATAAGGATCATTTTCATTACATATTACATTGCCAAATAGCCATTCGAGTGAATAATATCATCTTGTTTTGTAATTTTTTGCTATATAGAATATATAGAAAATTGAATAATATTTATCCACAATGATAAGGTGAATCGGCAAATAACTTATCATAAATTATCATAATATCAACTTTTTAACTCTGCAAAATAAAAACAAGTGACGCGAGAGCGGCAGAAAGCTATATGTAATGGCAAAACCATTTACTTATACTAAAAGGCATGCACACAGTGTGTAAAATGTCAAAGTGTCAATCCTTCCATTTCATTTTTGCTTTTTTTGTAATCTTTGTCTTCATCATCACCATCATCACCATAAACGCCATTCACTTTTAATATTTTTTATCCATCCCAATCCCAATCCTATCATTATGCATTACCAGCGGCATTAGCATTATTACTTTACAATGCATTTAGATTTTGCATTGCAATGCAAGAATATTTTCTCATTTTTATCTTTATAGAAGCCCAAACCATTACAAGCCTCCCTTCCTTACCAAACTACAAACCAAAAGCCTATTTGCTTTATGGAGAAAAATTGTTTTTGCTGTGAGGATGAGGATGATGACGATGATGAGGACGATGAGGTTACTTACACACTAAACTAAACTTGTCAAAAGAGGGAATCTAGGTAAGTAGGACAAACAAGATTAGAGAAAGGGCTTCGATGTTGTTGTTTTTGCTGCAATATAATATAATATAATATGATTTTGTTTGGAGTTTGGCTACTTCAGATTCACACCTTAAATAAAAATCTTTGTTTCATTTCATTATAATATTACCTATGTTGCCTCAAATATCTGTCCTGTCGTCGAGTTGTAGTAGTTATATCGCTTACTATTTGGCTTCTCATTTTTCATTTATGAATGCGAAATTTATTTCAGGTTAAATCTTATAGGCATTTAGTTGTGTAGTAGTAGTCAGATGTAAGTTGTACTGTACATACTGATACTGGATTTGATTGATCTCTAACTTCATGAAGGAGCGAAAATAACAGAGAAAGAGTTGAGTTCACCATTATGTATCTGCTTGATAATCCAACCATACTACCCGGCAATAGCATTTATTCTGCTTTAGTTAGAGAAAGGATTATATAACTACTTTTATGGGTACCTACCGCTCATGTCTTTTAATGCATGTTAATGCTTTACAGATTACAGACTATAGACTCTGCAATCGTGAAAATGTCAAAAGTGGTCACTTCTTATTTCTATACTTTACCTCTCTGACTTGTTCTTGTAATTGATTTAACGTTCTTATCTTAAACAAACTAACATAACAAATAACAAACATAATCATAATCTTGCTCGTGAAGTGTAGGAAGGAATAGGTAAAGTAATCCACATAAGAAGGAATAACGATTGAACATTTATCGAAGAAATATATTTTAATACTTATACCTACTTTTCTTCGGTATGTCAAAATAAAAGAATTACGAAACGAATGAGTGCGAATCATTTAGGACCAAATCAAGAAACGCCCATAATATTATTATTATTATGCCGTAGCAAACCATAGCAAAAGACAAAACAAAACAAATTAAAAAAAAGTTTTTCTGATTTCAACCGATTTATTTATACCTTTCAGTAATAAAACAGCAATGCATAATAATAACTGATCGTTTGAATTTATTACAGTAAAATTTTTAGTGGCGTACATTCAGTACACAATAGCATTGTTAGTAAAACAAATTACTAAAGCCAGAAAGTTAAAAAATAAATGGTGTTAAAGTTCAGCCAGTGTCAGATACAAATACTTGCTCAATTCAATTGAGAACTTTTAAAATTCCGAGCGTTATTTAAATCTCTGGCTCTAAAATCATGGCAGCAACAGACTACGAAACCGCTGCGGATGTCATCCTCCAAGACTGGAACGGTTTTGGTTTCAAATTCATCACAACAGAAGATCATCCTAAAGTATTGGACCAAATGCACGAAAACTTCTATGTGGACGAACCTCTCCACAAATGCGCTGGAATGACTCCAGAAAGGCAGTCGGATTTGGATCAGAGGGTCACCAACGTAATGAACTTGAATCACGGAAGTTTCTACGCTTATCCTTTAGACAATCCTGATAAGGTAAATGAAGCTTCACCAAAAAATAATTTATAAGCGTTTTAATTAAGCATTTTACTTAACATTTTGACATTCATTTTATTAATTAGGTCGCTTCAGTTCTCCTAATCTGGTTCCAAGAGAAAGGAAAGTCCCTCCCTCCATCTGAAGAGCGTTCTCCTCTAACCGCCTTGATCCGCAGAGCCGTTATTGCCCTCCACTCCCAATACGATATCTTCGAAAAGCATCAAGTCGACGTTTATCCTGAGCTTTTCATCATCTCCACTGATAAGGCTTATCGTGGAAAAGGTCTTGGAACGGAAATGTACAGAAAAGCCATAGCAAAATTCAAAGCACAGGATCTTCCCCTCGTCGCCAGCACATTTACAAACCCATTGTCTAGAAAAATTGGAGAGAAATTGGGATTTGAAGTGAAGACTAAAATGGATTTCGATGAATTGAAGGAACCTGATGGAAGCCCTGCACTTGGAGATGGGGCGAAGGGCCAGTTTGCTGTTGAGACTGTTCTACTTCTAAAATAGTTATTTAGTTAGTTAAAATTTATTGCAAATCTTAATTTAATTAAATTTATTTGGTTGCCCTTGCATTCAAAATTGAGTTGAATTGAGGGGTAAAATGAGAAAATGAGAATTATGTTAGCATTTTTATTAATTGTTGTCGATATGTCTTTGATTTTAGAAATATGTATCCAATTTTATTCCTTTCATTTCTATAATTGGCAAAATCAAAGTTGAATTGGATAAGTTAGACTCCAGTAAGTTTTAATTTTAATTTACTTCGTAATACATAATAAGATTATAATGGAAATCTTGTTTTTTTATAAATCGTCATCATCTCATAGTCAGTTTAATTTGAAAGACATCGAAAAATAATTTGTTCCGTATTGGAAACATTGGCATTGAAATTCTACGTTGCAAAACATTAAGACGTACAAGCTATTTTGGCAAATTACATTCTAGAAACAAATTTAATACGACATGTAAAGACTAAAGTAAAAAGTTAAGGATATGTCCTATGATAATTGCTGACATGAAAATATTAAGACAAAAAAAATAAAATATTTGTTAGGTTAGAACCAAACCCGTGGCAGTAGGTTTTAATGTTAACGTCAATCGTTATTATTATTTTTACAAAAGACAAAAAAAATCAATCTAAAAAAATCCATTTCTCCGTCGCCGTTAGCTGACATTGCACCACCGTCATTTGTAAAACGACTAGTGAGCTAAGTAGACGCATTAAGAAACCGCAAAAAACTTTTCTTTTAAAAAAATATTGACTTTTCATTTTTTTACCTATTTTTTCTTAAAAAATTTTTTCTTAGATTTTGAATTTGACAGAATTTGAATTACAATTACCCAACCATGTTGAGTTCCCGTTTCTACAAAATGTTTGCTTTATTCGCTCCCATCGTCGAACTATTCGGCGCCCTCCCCCTCCATTACAACCGTTCCACGAAACTATTTTCCCCTCCGTCCCGGCACACTCTCCACCTCCTCTACTACAACTTCGTGGTGCTCCTAATCTGGACGTTTTACCTTTTCACTCAAATCCTCCGTTTCCACCTCCGGAAAGATTTCGATTCCTATAATATGGTCCTCCTCTTCACGATCGTAACCAGCCTCCCTCTCTTCCTCACAACTTCTTTGATTTTAGAGCAACACCAGCTCCTCGCTGTGACCAGCGGCTTCCTTCTCTACTGTCGAAGGATGGAACGTTACCTCCTCCCAAAGTACCACCCGGACAAGTCCCACTTCAATAAAGTCACGGATTTCATAACATTCCTTATCCCTTTAGGCTGTAGTGGTGGCGCCATAATTTTAATTTTATTTTACGTAATTTTCCCCTGGAACCCCACTTCTGTGATTTACAACGTCCCGAAGGAGAGCATGTCCATCCCCATCTGGATTTTTTACTATTACGTCGCAATTTCCATGTCGAGTGTCGCCTACATGGTAGTGGGCAGTTATGTTCTCTTCGTGTTCAATTTCTTCGTGATTCTCACGCCATTCATCGTATTCGAGCTGAGATTGGGGAAGAAGAAATACAAAACTCGGGGGAATTTGAGAAAACCGGAAGACCTCATGATCGTCTACAGAGCCACTCAGATTCTCTTCACGATTGGTATGGAAGTCACGGGGAAGTATCTGGTTCCAATGCATGGTGCGTTCATGTGCACTTCCGTATTCTGTAATTTTATGCTAATTCGCCATTGGAATAAGATGCAGTTGGCTACTAAGTTTGTGGTGACATTTTGGGGGATTAGTTGTGTACTGGGTTGGGCATTTGTTTTGGTTTGTGCGGGATTTCTACACAAATTGGGACAGAAAGTTTTAGTATCCTGGGGAAAATTCAATGGAGATCCCGGATGCAGTGGATTCAATAAGAAAATGATGAAGAAATTCAGGAAATCTTGTAAGCCGATAATGATCCATTATGGGAGCATGTTCATCATAAGGAAGCTCACGGTTCTGATATTCATGAGGGCTGTGGTAAAAGGAACGATGAAAACCTTGTTGCTGGCTAAGAAAAAATATAAAAAATAAGTTTAGTTTAGTACTGCTGCAAATAATATGTAAATAGGTACTTAATATTAATTGTTGTAAGCTTATAAACATGAGTATGTAATGTGCATTAATCAATTTAAGTTATTTCAATAATGCATTAATTTAATTAAACCTGTCAAGTTCAAGTTACCAATAAAATCACCACCTTGCATGCTACAGTACAATTTTTCTATATCAATTTATTGCACAGTTAGCATAGTAAGCATAACATAATAGAATTTTCATTTTCCTTTTTTAATTGGCTGGCATTATTCTTGTCTCATCAACTTTTCTTGGTTAAATATTGCCTGAATAATTTAATATGGATGAAATAGAAACAACGAAGTCAATTTTATTGAATCAAAGTAATATAATTTCATGCATAATATTTTTCGCATTAGTAAACATGTCGTTTATCATGTGTAGTATAGTTTAAGTAAGCAGACTCTAATATTACGAAATCACAATCGATAGGATTGATTACATAGTTGGAATTTTTGTCAGTGTTTCTCATTCGTTATACGATACAATTATTTTTCGTAATATTTGACAATGATAATTGAACATTTATCGAAGAAATATTAACAAAATGCATCTACGTGGACGAACCTCTCAAAAAATGCGCTGGAATGACTCCCGAAAGGTCTTCTACTCGTTATGCCAGTACGTTTACAAAAATGTTACATTAACTATGCAATTTATTTATTAATAAATTCAAATCTTTTCAATTGCGGGGTAAAATGATGATTTGATTATTATGTTAACATTTTTATTAAAGTATTTAAATATTATTTTAATCTACGCAATTAAAATTAACTGAATATTTAAACTAGAACTATTTCTTCAATCTTTTCGTAGCCAGCAACAAAGTCTTCATCGTTCCTTTCACCACGGCCCTCATGAATATCAAAACCGTGAGCTTCCTTATAATAAACATGCTCCCATAATGGATCATAATCGGCTTACAAGATTTCCTGAATTTTTTCATCATTTTCTTATTGAATTCACTGCACCCTGGATCTCCATTGAATTTCCCCCAGGATACTAGAACTTTCTGCCCCAGCTTGTGTAGAAATCCCGCACCAACCAAAACGGCTGCCCAACCCAGTACACAACTAACCCCCCAAAATGTCACCACAAACTTGGTAGCCAACTGCATTTTATTCCAATGCCGAAGTAGCATAAAATTACAGAATACGGAAGTGCACATGAACGCACCATGCATTGGAACCAAATACTTTCCCGTGACTTGCATCGCACTAGTGAAGAGAATTTGAGTGGCTCTGTAGACGATCATGAGGTCTTCCGGTTTTCTCAAATTCCCCCGAGTTTTGTATTTCTTCCTCCCCAATCTTAGCTCGAATACGATGAATGGCGTGAGAATCACGAAGAAATTGGAAACTAAGACGACATAAATGGCCATCACCATGTAGGCCGCAGTCGACATGGAAATTGCCAGGTAATAGTAAAATATCCAGATGGGAATCGACATGCTCTCCTTTGGGACATTGTAAATCACGGAAGTGGGATGCCAGGGAAAAATTACGTAAAATAAAATTAAAATTATGGCGCCACCTCCACAACCTAAAGGGATGAGGAATGTTATGAAATCCGTGACTTTATTGAGATGGGATCTGTCCGGATGGTAATTTGGGAGGAGGTAACGTTCCATTCTTCGGCAGTAGAGGAGGAAGCCGCTGGTCACAGCGAGGAGCGCGTTTTGCTCTAGAATCAAGGAAGTTGTGAAGAAGAGAGGGAGGCTGGTCACGATCGTGAAAAGGAGGACCATATTATAAGAATCGAAATCTTTTCGGAGGTGGAAACGAAGGATTTGAGTGAAAAGGTAAAACGTCCAGATTAGGAGTACCATGAAGTTGTAGTAGAGGAGGTGGAGAGTGTAACGGGAGGGAGGGGAAAATAGTTTTAAGGAGCGGTCGTAATGGAGTGGAAGTGCGCCGAATAGTTCAACGATGCGAGTGAACATTGCGAACATTTTGTAGAAACGGGAACTCAACATGGCAAAATATTATGTTATTAAGAAAAAAGAGCATTAAACGGAAAAGTCTAGTCCAGTTACGAAATGTAACTTTACCGAACGTTTTGCAAATGACTGGACAATGTAAAGTTGACGTTTTTGTTTTAGACTAAAACAAGTATTTTTGTGTTTGGTTTTATAATGATTTAATGTTTTCGTGTCAGCAATTATCATCATAGAACATTCTTTACATTTTGTTTTTCAGTCTTTACATGTATTAAATTTGTTTCTGAGCTGTAATTACGTCATATTATAATACATACGTCTTAATATTTCACAACGTAGAATGCTGATACCATACCAATATTATGCGGAACAAATTATTTTTCGATGTCTGTCAAATTAAAGTTAAACCGATTACTAAAAAAGAACTATTACAATTTATAAAAACGAGAGTATATCCATTATAATATTACTATGTACATATTACGAAGTAAATTAAAACATTACTGGAGTATAATTTACTCAATTCAGTTCGATTTTGTTGCCAATATAATATAGGAATTGGAAGGCATAAAATTAGATACATGTTTCTAAAATGAAAGACTAGACGCGTAGCATAACGACAAAATAAAATTGTAATGCAATGCAAACATGCAATGTTAATTAGTGGTCATTTGAGCTTGACAGATTGAACTTAATCGGTCAATTTATTGCACAGTTGGCATAACATAATGGAACTTTCATTTTCATTTTTAATTTGGCTTGAATTTTTCTCGTCTCATTACCAAATTAAAAACTATTATTTTTCTGTTTAAATTGTTTGAATAATTTAAAAGCAATGGAATAGAAACAACTACGTAAGTTTTATTTTATTTTGATAGTAATATAATTTTGTGCATATTATATACTTGCATATTATTAAACATGTGGGTTTTTTAGATGTAGTTCAATTTTTTAACAGACTTGTTAACATCACGAAATCACAATCGATAGTAGGATCGATTAGTTAGAATTTTTGTCACTTTGTCAGCATTTATATTATTCATGTTAAATCTTTTCGTAGTTTTACATTTTCTTGTAATATGTAAGGAGCAAAATGTTATTTGTAGCTTGTTATTTCAAATTGGACAGTAAGTTTAGTAAAGTTAAATAAATTTTTCCATTCCAAGCTTAAGACGATAAGTTTTAATGGCATTTTAAAGAATCAATTAATTAGCAAAAGTGACGAGTGGACGCAGAAGTAAAGTAACGAAACCGGACTAGAATCTTGAATTACATTAATGCCGAAAATAAAATTTATCTTTTGTAGAGTACTTGCTGGGACAGAATAGTGGCTATATGGGATTATGTTGGCAACGGCAACTGGAAAAATAACATTCCAACAAAACTTGTTTGATAAAAAAATGCATTGGCGTTGTAGTGTAGCATAGCAAACAGTGTTGCAGAACAAGTCACAAGTTACTAGAGTGCTTAGTTGAAATATTGTTTCCTTTGCAGTGCTTCTCAAGCATGTTCGCACTATGCTGTATTGATTTGGAAACTTTTTAAGTGTGCTTGTTGTGTATTTTTTCTGTCATAATTACAATTTAATCTCAACGCCGAATTTTGAATTTTGAGGTTTTCAAAGATTCTTATCTTATTTTTGGATCAGGGCACAGTAAATGGAACAGTTCCTTAAATATCATTGCTGGGGAATCTGAACAAGACTTACTGCAAAAATTTTTTTTGGCAATTACATTTTGAATAATCTTACTGCCAATAACAAATTTGTTCGCCCAAATAATTTGTTCTGGCAGCAATTATCATTACATTACATAATTACATAACTAAAGAAGCTTTGTCATATACTGATGGATGGAAAAAGTATTAAATTTTAAATTTACTGACCATTCACTTTATCCATCGTCCGTGAAGGTCATCTCCTTCAAGAGCATGCACACTATCTCACACCAACTCATCTCATCATCATCACATTAACAGCATTAACCTATGTGATCCACTTGCAATTACAACTTTTATTTTGCTCTACTCTACCATTTAGAGCGTATAAATTAAGTATGAAGAGTACACAGCTTTTTGGCTACGCAAGTAATAAAATTGCGGATACAGACATTTCTTTCTGCTTCCAGCAGCCTGCTATCCAATTACGCCGATATTACAAAGTAAACTGCAACTCATCATTACGCTTACGCTGAATTGGAAGAAAAAATATTATAATGCTGGTTTGCTCTTGCATTACATAACAAAAAGTTACAGGTTCCACACACACATGGTCAACTTGGTTCTACCACGACAGGTGTTCATTGTCTACAAATCCAAACTCATTTACCATTTTTTCGTTTAGTGCAAAATTTTAGGTTTTTAAAAGTATCTTAATTTTTTGCTAATGCGCTAGCGACTTGTACAATAATTAATTATGGCCACTGCTGCAACTGACTACGAAACTGCTGCCGATGTTATACTCCAAGAATGGAATAGTTTCGGCTTCAAATTCATTACGAAAGAAGATCACGCCAAGATATTAGTGCAAATGCAGCAAAATTTTTATCTAGATGAGCCCATTTCACAATGCACTGGAATGACACCGGATAGGCAGGGAGATCTGGACCGGAAGTTGACAAATGTAATGAATTTGAACCATGGAAGCTTCTATGCTTATCCTTTGGACGATCCCGATAAGGTATTTGAAGTTAATGTAAGCTTATCAATACTTTTGATTTACATAACTATTCCTGAAAGATAATTAAACTTTCTTGGGAAAGGTGGCTTGCGTCCTTTAAATCTGGTTCCAAGAGCAAGGAAAACGCCTCCCTCCCTCTGAAGAACGCTCACCTCTCAGCGC
Organism: Lepidocyrtus cf. sotoi NNG-2020; assembly: GCA_027744475.1. NCBI lineage: Eukaryota > Metazoa > Arthropoda > Collembola > Entomobryomorpha > Entomobryidae > Lepidocyrtus > Lepidocyrtus cf. sotoi NNG-2020. The sequence goes on along the minus strand of JAHZNJ010003353.1, from coordinate 3,422 downwards.
CATCGTCAGAAGAGTCGTTATCCAGCTCCATTCACATTACAATATATTCGATAAGCAACAAGTCGACATTTACCCCGAACTCTTCATCATCTCCACAGATAAGCCTTATCGCGGGAAAGGCTTGGCCACAGAAATGTATCGTAAGGCCATAGCAAAATTCAGAGCTCAAGGTCTCCCTTTAGTCTCCAGCACATTTACGAATCCCTACACAAGAAAACTCGGAGAGAAGTTGGGATTCAAGGTCATGGCTAGAATGGATTTTGATGAAGTTAAAGAACCGGATGGAAGCCTTACATTGGGAGAGAAAGCGAAGGCTCATTACGCTGTTGAAACTGTTTTACTTTTAAAATAATTAGAAAAATTAGAATTAGATGTAAGCTAATTTTAATTAAAATAATAATGACGTCAAACCATTTCAGTTTAAAGTGTTTTAGTCATTTGATTTGCATATTCTGCTCGTTTGTAGAAATCAATTTTAAAATATAATGTTTGCAATTTAAAATCTATGTATTCCACAGACTGAAAATTTATTTGTGATTGTTTTAACCAAAGATGCGTTTATGCAATTTCTCAATTTAAAAATTATTATTTGGCTGTACATACTGCACATTCCAATGGCTTATTTCCTAGACTAGAATTTCTAGTTTGTATTTATGTTCCTGACATAAGTACAACAATGAAGAATGAAATCTGAAAAATACAAATATATTGCATCATTGCAATCTCCAGCTGTGCATGGTGCATGCTTCGAAATTTGCGTAATCATTTGTTACAAATTCAGTTCAATTACAAGATGAACTGTGTATAGGTTATTTGTGCTAATGAAAAATTGTTTACTGGCCATTCTTAATCCATTGTTTGGGAAGGTCATCTCGTTATAGCCCATACTTATTATTTCACATCACATCAGCATCATCACATTACAGCATTAACTATATGTAAATGACAAATGTAAGCCATCTGCAATGGTAAATTGATCTGCCCATAATACCCGCATAAATTAATTTATATGAAGAATACACAGATTTTTGGATATGCGAGTAATAAAATTGCGAATATTTTATCCAGCTTGATATCCAATTATGCCAGAATATCAACATAAGTTGCAACTCCTCATCATCAGTATCATCACTCATTATTATATTTTACCACTACAGGTGTTCATTCAATGCATTCAAATCCGATTAATTTGTTTTGTTTAGCGTAGAAGTTAAATTTTTAACTACAAATTAAACTACGGATACAGCGCTTGTTTGGGCTCTTAATTAAGCAATCCTGAATCATGGATACTGCTACTACAACTGATTACGAAACCGCTGCCAACAACGTTATCCTACAAGAATGGAATGGCTTCGGTTTCAAATTCATTACGAAAGAGGATCACCAGAAAGTATTGGAACAAATGCACCAAAATTTTTATCTGGATGAGCCCCTCTCACAGTGTACCGGAATGACACCTGATAGACAAGAAGATCTGGACCGAAAGTTGACAAATCTAATGAACTTGAATCATGGAAGCTACTATGCTTGCCCTTTGGACGATCCCGATAAGGTAACTATGAGGCTTATCAGAATTTATTTTAATTTGCATGTTTCTAATTTAAATATTTTCTCAAAAAAAGGTGGCGTGCGTCCTCATAATCCGGTTGAAAGAGCGAGGAAAACGCCTCCCTCCTACTGAGGAACGCTCTCCCATCAGCGCTCTAGTCCGAAGAGTCATTATCCAGCTTAATTACGATATCTTCGATAAGCATCAAGTCAACATTTACGCCGAACTCTTCACCATCTCCACAGATAAGCCATATCGCGGGAAAGGCTTGGCCACAGAAATGTATCGCAAAGCCATTAAAAAATTCAGAGCACAAGGTTACCCATTAGTTTCCAGCACATTCACAAATCCTTACACAAGAAAACTCGGAGAGAAGTTGGGATTCAAGGTTATGGCTAGGTTGGACTTTGATGAGGTAAAGGAACCTGATGGGAGCTTGACATTAGGGGAGAAGGCGAATTGTCATTACGCTGTTGAAGCTGTATTACTTTTATAAAATAATAAATAATTATTGAATTAATTTTTAATTAAAATTAAAAGTCTAATTGACGTCAAACTTTGTGCCTTGCCAATCATTTGATTTACGCATTCTCATATTTATTTCAACTTCAAGTGTTTTCTGTTATCATGCAATTACGTCACCAGCAGAAAAAGACAGACGTTCAAACGGAGCCTGAAGTGCTTTGTCTGATTTATATTTCGTTAATTGCTGTTGCTGTGTGCCAGAATAATTAACTAATTGTGAAGCGTTTTAATAATATTTACTTTCGTTTTGCCTTAAAATTTTTACGGTATTTTGTAATTTTTTGAAGCGTAATTTGCATAAAGAAGTAGAATGGCCTTATTTGCAACAGACTACGAAACAGCAGCGGATATCATCCTCCAGAAATGGAACGATTTCGGTTTCAAATTCATAACGAAAGAAGATTATCCAAAAATTCTGACTCATCTCCGAGAAAATTTCTATTTAGATGAGCCAATGTGTCAATGCTTGGGAATGACTGCGGATTTGCAAGATGACTTGGCAAGGAGGGTTACGAATGTAATGAATTTGGGACATGGAAGCTTCTATGCTTACCCTTTGGATAACCCTGAGCAGGTACGTTAAATGAATAATTAATTATTTAAATGCTTATTATAACCATTATTTTAACAATTAATTCATTTATTAATTAGGTCGCTGCAGTTTTACTAATCTGGTTCCACGAGGAGAACGAGCAACTCCCCCAAACGGAAGTCCGTTCTCCTCTTTTCACTCTAGTGAGGAAAGTCGTCATCGCCACCCACAACCTCTACAACGTTTACGAAAACCATGGCGTAAAATCTTATCCCGAGCTTTACATAATGTCCACGGATAAGCATTTCCGAGGGAAAGGTCTCGCTACAGAAATGTATCGGAAGGCCATAGAAAAGTTTAAGGAACAGGGGCTTCCCCTCGTCACAAGCTCATTCTCAAGTCCATTCACAAGAAAGATTGGAGAAAAGTTGGGATTTGAAGTGAAGGCTACATTGAACTTTGAAGATGTTAAGAATCCTGATGGGAGTCTGGTATTGGGGGAGGCATCCAGAGGTCAATATTCGGTGGAGACTGTATTGCTTCTGAAATAAAATGAAATAAGAATTAAATTTAATCAATAAAAAAAATTTGGATGTTTGAAATCAATTTTGAATGATATCTACAAGTAATTGGCGTTTTATCACTAATTTTATTTAACCTTTACATTTCATTTCATTTCACAAAGCTTTTTTATCATTTGATTTAATCATTTGCTGCCATTTGTTACGCCATACTTACTTTCAACTAATTACATTTGGTAGAGTGCATGATCGTTATATGGAATCTCAAATATTGAATGTCAAGTTTACTTATTAT
>JAHZNJ010003352.1:0-22052 GCA_027744475.1 Lepidocyrtus cf. sotoi NNG-2020 | reverse complement strand
TATATTTTCTTTCTCTTTTATTTAAGGGTTTCGTATCAAATCAAACTCATTTCCCTTTCGATTGTATTTTGATGTGTACAAGCAAATAAATTCGACTTGGGATGGAAATAATAAATACACAATTGTAAATATATAATAATAATGACCTTTCTTTTTTTATTCAAACTTCGTTTTCAAAGAATGAGAGTTGGATGTTGTTTGAGTATGCTTGAAAAGGGATATGTCACATTTAATAAATTACATTGTGTACTAAATATCATGTAACATGACTCATGATACGCAGCATATATATATATGACTCTTTATATATACCTTGGATACGCAGATTCTATTGGATATTGTTAACCGATTTGGTTAACATCGCATCGTTTGTTTGAAACTTAATTAATTACCATTTGATTTTGTTGTCAACATTTATTATTGCAGAAGAGAACAGAACAGAACGTTGCTGTTTCGTAAGCTAAAGTTGCAAAGTAGTTTGCAGACTTCCTAGGAAACGTGTACATTTATACGTGATATTTTGAAAAACAACATTTATTTATTAAATAATAACGTTTCTACGATTTCATACATCTCCAGCCAAGCAATTCGTATTTATTATGCTATTGAATTTTGCTATTCACAAAAAGGTGACAATATTTCGAAAGGATTTGTACGGTATTTGTGAAAACATTCGGTTCAGAAGAAACTGAAACTACGCTGTTATAGTATGAATATATTATTATGAATACAAGGAAGTGTTTCGGCTGCGGATGATTAGATTTCCTTTCCATAATAAACACCCGCCTTGCAATTGCAACATACTGGAACTGGAAACACTTAATGCGATGGAAGAAGTGGAAGGCAATGGACTTTTGAAGAGGGATTTACATAAAAATTCCGTTTGGGTGTGTGAACAAACTTGAGTAAGAGAAATAGAATGAGAGAAACGAGGATGATCTTCTAAAGTCTGTTTGCCTTCACAGTTGACCTTTAACACGAGGCTTAAAGGACGGGAAAAATAAAAAAAGAACTGTAAGTCTATGCATAATACATAAAGCACATAAGATAATCCATGTCGTCGCACTGTTACTTATTTCCAAATTTATTTGCTCACCACCAGTAGAAAATATTTTTTCTTGTGTTAAGTATTTTAGAGGTTGGTTTATTCTGTATTTTACCAGCGCATTAAAAATGGATCTGTTTTAAGTTAAAGCGTTCGCTGCTGCTCAATTAAAATTAGATTCTTTTCCTCTACTTTCCCTCTTCTGATCAGATTATTATTGCGTTGGTAACTAATCTAATAAAAAAAATTTACCAGGGACTTTATCGACATGGCAAATTTAACTCTTAACAAAAAAAGTTCTTTCTCAGAATCGAAGGGTCATGCAAAGGAGCGAGAGAAAAGGCAAGAAAGCGTATAAATCGAGACAAGCAAGATGAAATATAGGTAGAAAAAATGAATGAACAAAAAAGGTAGCCTTTAGCTTTTTCCGTCATCTTGCTCTAGCAGCATAGTTCATACTTAACATGTAGAGTGTCATACAATCATCATCGCATCATCGCCACCACCACCACCACGTTCTCTTCTCTCCGAAACTTATTTTTATTATTACTCTTTTAAGCAGTTTGTATATACTATGGAGAAGGAAAGGTTTATGCTTAAGGCTCCCCAGTGAGTTTTTTGGGTTTTGGGACAGTTGTCGAACTCTGTAGGAGGGCCCTCACGTAAAACCTTTGTTCTTTTCCGGCAACTCAAAAAGAGTAGTGATCGGATCGAACAAGAAGGATTTGTACTTACAACAATGAATACACAACAATAACATAATAATATTACTGTAAGTAGTATGTTCCTTGCTAGCTACATGAATTAATATCATCATCGTCATCATTTTCTTTTCAAACCACCATCGCATCACCTCTTTGCCTCTATCTCCATCGACAGCATATTCATTTGTCAACCACAATACAATGCAAAAGAAAATATTGTCTGGCCAGAGAACCGCTGCGCTGCTGCTACATGACATTACGTAATGATAATGAATAGAGCCTTCGCTTCTTAGTTCTTTCAAACGGACTGTCAAGTGACAAGAGTTTACTTGCCGTGTACACTCACTAGATACGTAACTCAGCTCAAGGTTTATCTCATCGACATAATATTGTAAGCATTAAAACTTACTTTTTTGTCGTTTATCTACTTCTCAATTTCTCTTGACATTATCAGCACCGATCTTCCATGTAAAGCTTCTTCTAACTATAAGACACATTATCATGAAATTATGTTTATTGCTACTCCTACTACTACTGATCCGATGATGTTGATGTTGTCGTAGACGGCGACGATAAATATTGAAGGAATGTTTAGGTTTTTTGTCATTAAAGTGGTAATTTGAGTGATTGAGTTGGGTTTACGGCTTAGAGTCGACAGATGACAACTTTTTTTGTTTAGAGTTCAAAATCATTCGAATCGTGTCCTTCCTCTCCTTTCATTCATTACATATTTATTCATACACATTTGTATTAACAAAAATGTTACACAGAAGAAGAATGCAAATGCAAGCAAACTAAAGTGTGGCTGGGTTTGGGATATCTTGAGAAATACTTTTGGGTTTCGTAGAGTTTACATGACACAAGCAATTACATATTATGTGTAAAGCCCCTTATGCATATGCAAATGCATATTATGTATTATTGTAAATTATCTTGAAATGTAAACACTTTCTTGACAAATTTGTTCGTATTCCAGAATCGGATTCTCATTACCTTCGTTTCGGTTGCTCTATAAAATCGTAATTTATTCTATCATTTCATAGTTCCCAGCAGTGTATGAAATCACAACGTTTTCCTAAATTGTGATGATGTGGATTACATAGGAAATTGGCTTTTGAGTCATATTAATCTATGAGAGAATATCATCATCATGTATGCATTAAACTACAACTACTCTACTACATACCTAAATGCTTTTCCTTCTAATTAAACAAATGGTAATTTTTTATTGACAATTTTCCGATCTAATTCTAGCTTTTACGAAAGTCACATTCATTGCCATTATTACCAACACCAACCAACAAAATCATCATCTCTCTATCAGACACAACATGATTATTGGCGTGAAGTATGGGGCACAAAATTCTTTTGTTTGTTTACTACTTTTCAGAGAACATGAACAGTTGTGTAATAAATTAGCTATTCATAGGACGAAAAGTCATACATCAATCGCCGCCACCACCACCGCACCGCATGGAACTGGAACTCTAATTCAAATGCATAATATTTTATTTATATAGAGAGATTTTCTTTTATTGCAGTGGTTACGTTGAAAATGGAAATTGTGAGATGATGATGGACCGGAATCAAACAAATGATAGACCTAGTCAATTTCCCTTTACATTCTTGTCAAAATCTCTGTCATTACTTTTATTTTTATTTATAAACCACTTTTACAGAATCATCATCAAAATCGTTATTCTTATCGATAATGAAATACAGATTCAGATATTTGCCTTTACAAAATGTATGCAGTACTTATTCAATACCACAGAAAGTTATTGGGATTTCACATGCTCATTTTCCAATTATGGTGTACGTAAAATAAAATAAATTTTGCATAATCTCTGCAGACAAACTCTGTACTTAAACTATAATTTCCTGTACACAAGATCCAGTAAAGTCTAGACAGCAAAAAAGTAATAGGATTTCGTTATCAAAAAATCACTTATACGATTCACAATGACAAACACATACATAATATCATCGCAAGGAAAAGCGTTATATGACAGAGAAAATGACTTTCATTCTCTAAACGATGTGGTTTCTCTACAACCATACCACCGCTGAGTTGACGCGTGTGTAGGAAGCTCAATGGTAATCAGCCAATTTGAGCTTTTGGGTGTTGACAACAATTACCTTCGACAATAATAATCATCACAACATAACCACACTTACGTACGTAACAAGTTGAGCAACCTGCTGATATCCATGTAACGAAATATTAATGTTATATAAATAGAGAGACCACTGGTAATAGCTGCCAATAGCTCAGTAGACAACAACAAGTAGATTTATTACTAGCTTGACCAAAAGGAAAAGCTAGTCATGCGATCGCAGGTTTTTTGGGTCCTAGGAAGGAGCCCTATTGTTTTCCACTAAAATCAGCCCAACGCTTCCAGCCAGCGCCGAAATGAAAATTTTAATATTGTTAATTACAACATATCACAAGTGACGCATCATTCTTGCTGAATTGACTAGCTGAGTTGAAATATGCAATTATTTTTGCAATGTAGCGCTTTTTAAAAAAATATTTGCTAAAATATGAAAAATCAGCAAAGGAAAATTAAAAATTGTTATAATTAGGTGAAATTGTGCAAATTAGGTAAAATTACGTTAATTATAGGCAAAGTTATGTAAATTAGAGGTACCACTGAAACGAGCGTATTCAAAACAGCAGTTGTCAATTTGGAAATGGGGCTTAAATTTCTTGTTTGAAACTTGTAACGGCCGTTTGAGTCGTTAGAAATCGTTAAATTTTAAAATCAAACGTACGATTAGAATCAGGACATTTAAAAACTTATTGTTAGTAGTCCATAGTCAATTCGGGTCATTGGAAAACATAATGGCATTGCTTTGCCTATTCCGTTGACCTTTTGAATTGCTAACAGAAGTACCCACTCACGCACGGACGGACGAAGCAAAGGTAAAAACAATAGTCCACTTGACATAGTAAGCAGTAGTAGTAGTTGTGGTGTATTTATGGTTGTAATGTACATTGTGGCATACAAAATACGCAAGAAAAGTACAACAACGAACAATTATGGACAATGCTAATCGTAACTCAACGGCAGCCAACTCTCATCGTCATCATCACTACTACTGCTGCTTCGTCATCCTTGTCATTCGATCGTCTTCGCATTCATAAAATCAAAAACTTTCTTTTCTACTGCTCCTAGCTACATTATTGCATGAACCACAGTTGATTTGATTTGGGTTAATAAATACTATTATATTGATTGTATTATGCTTAAATGAAGAATCAGATCTCATTTTAGCCATAGCAGCTGCTGTCTCCGACGGTTACACATCAGTAAAAAAGTCAATTACAATTAGAATATTAAAAACCTATCAATTTTTAGCAAGTTAAAACATATTGTATGATAAACTCTTAAAGACTAATTTTAACTCTGTGTAATCTGTAATGTGCAATATATTTTAGTTATGTGTTTCTCCTAAAATTATAGTATTTAATAAAAACCTTTGTATTTTTTTCTGTATAATTTCGTAGATCACAATATGGAGAAGCTATTGAGTGGGATCAGTAGACTACCTCGGGGGTATTTTGACGCACGCTTGTCCATCCTATCTAAGCGGATCATTGACTACTGGAAAGTTAGTAGAGCAAATCCAAACATTCCATATGGTAAGCTGAGCACAAAAATACATACATGTAATATTATCAATCTGGTGATGTGTCTATTGATAGTAATATTTACCCTGGCCATAGAAGCAAAGTAAAAATTCATAATCCCAATAATGATTCTTATAAATATAAAACTGTATAATCTACATAGTTGAAGCTCCCAATGACCCAAAGCCCTGTTCAAAAACTGAAGAAGTTGATATCTGGAAGTCTGCCTATACTGTCGGCCCCAACATTTTTCTGAAGAAGATGCCCTGTATATTGGAGGATGAGGAGATCAAAATCTTTTTCAAGTATCAGTCGCTAAAGGAGGTTGACCCCGTGTTCTGGGTCTCTGTGTTACAGCTAGGCGCTCTTACGTCCTGGTTTGCACAAATATCGGACGAAATTGAAACGGAGCAGGACTCATCTTCTGATGAAGATGAAAAACTTTCAAACCTATTCAACAGGGATGGAATGTGTCATGATCCAGATAGTCCATTCTTCTGGACTCAAATGGAAGACACAAATAGACGTGTGAAGCTTATTGGAAGTTTTGGAAACTTCTCAATGCGCCCTTACAAGTCATCCGTGGGTAAAGAGGAGGCGAAGTATGGCTTCATGGTGCGATATAATATTAGTGGAGGCGATAATGACTCCCTTCCCAATAACGTGGTCATTCCTTATGCAGAAGCAGAAAACTTGTTCATGACGATCGGATGGATGCAAAAAGACATCTTTAATGGATTAGACGTCTTAGACTGCGTCTGCACATGCTATGATTAACTCTCTGCCTTCATATTATTTGTTCGTGGATGTTTAATTATAAATTATATAGAAGTAGCTTTCTCTGAAATAATAGTCATTCTGATTTGGTACTGAAGCTAAATATAAATAAAATTAGCGTTATTTTTATTTTCATTGTGTACACATACATTAGCTGGGTAAATTGATGAGCAGCGCTTCAAACAAGGCAGTAAGCATAGCATAACGGCAGCAGACCGAATGTTTATCATCATAATATCATTTCATTTCATTATTATCCCTTTTGCTTCCACCACTACTCACATTACGAATAAATGAATATCATATCATATCATCATCATCGTGTTAAAATATTTCGTCAAGTGTGAAAAATGGGGACCCCACGCTGCTATGCCATCGCTCGGTCACTTGCTTGCTTGCATCTCGAATAATTTTCTAAACTTTTTTATGAGAGGTTGAAAAATAAGCGGAACTAATCAATAAAAACTGGCATATGAATAAGTAGCATGATATAATTATATTACTACTCCGACAATTAAAAAGAATAACCATGAAGAAAGTAAATCAACAAGTGGAATAGTGATGACTATGCCAAACCAGTCCAACAAATACTGTACTGCTTATAAAGGCACCCATATATACCATGGAAATTTATTTTAGAAAGAAAACTAGAAAAAAATTGGTTTTAATTGTAAAGTTTTAAAAAAGTTTTATCAAATAAAGTTTTTATAAGTCTGTCATGAAATCATTGAAAATGTGTTCAAGTACCACTACCACATATTGCACTTAATCGTGTTCGTACATAGTTGAGACTCGATCGAGAGAGGAGAGACTTCTGTTGTAGTATTAGTAGAGAGTGGACGAAGAACAACAACGGCAACAAAAGATGAGAGCTATTGAAGAATAGGGAAAAGACAGAGCAATATTTTAAACCATTCATTATCGCTGTTGGGGGTAAGGGTTAAAATAAAATTAAAAATGAGGTATTTCACTGATGAGCTGGATGGACGGGACGGGTTGTTTGGATAGCTGGATGGTTGCTAGAGAAAAAGGCAGCAGGTTACTTTAAGATTGTCTTTTTTGTTGGGCTTCACTTATCGCTGCGCTTTAGGTAGACGGGGTGAGTGGGGAAGATAGGTTTTATTGTTGCAATGTTTTGTTTTGTAGAAATGCTTATGAAAAGTATAAATTTTACTTTACTGTGAAAGTAATATTGATATAAACTTTTAATAGGTCAGTTTCTAGTTTGTAAGTCAGAACTTAAGCAAAACTTCATTAAAACTCAATTCTTTCATTTGAAATTAATATAAATGAATTCATAGGACTTATTCCTCGCTGAATCGAGTTTACGAGCATGCTTGCATGGTTATTTCGCCATTACGGTAGCATATTGCTGGATGATGTTAAAACCTTCCGCGCTAAACTGCCATGCTTTATTTTTTATCGTGATGTTATTGTTATTTATTAAAATATTTATGTTTTGAAGTTTTTAAAAAATGCAAATGGGTCACTCATGTAAGTTAAGTTCTATAAAAAATCTTTTCATTTTTCATCTCAGAGCAGAGGCATCGTAATAATGTAAACATTCAAAATTAAACATCGACTCGACACACCTATAAAGAAAATCTAAATAGTAAACAGTTCAGTTGATGATTTTCCAGTTATGGTAGCAAACAACGCAGATTGTACATAATTCAGTCAGACGTTGGACTTACATCAGCAAGATTTTTTTAATTATTATTATGCTACTTTCGTCAGAGGAAGTACTTATCGTAATTTGCAGCTTAATGCTGCTTACTTCAACGGCAACTTTAAGACATTATGAAATCTTTCGTAGTAAGTAAAGCTCTTTTAATGTTGCATGATGATGATGATGTCATTTTCCAGTTCACGAGTTTGAGGTACTACCGAGAGTACCAAGTTTTAAAGTCGGTGTTTGTAGGCACTCCCGCTTTAAATAAAGTTAACAGTTTTCCATGCAAAATTTTATACTTTAGATACATGCATGGATATATGGGTGTAAGATTTGATGATGAAATGATGATATCTCAAGACTTTATTTCGCAGATTGTCAATCGACTTGACGTATGTACTGTACGTAACGTAAGTAATCGGATCGGAATCACATTACCACCACCACCACACCGCCAAGAAAAGAAATTGACACGGCTTGTGTTTCAGTGTAATCCAAATGTATGCCATGCCGAAGGATGCTGATACTGATGCTAATGATGATGATGTTGAGTGATGACAATTAATATAACTTATGGCTAATTTTTCCTCTGATGCAATGCGATAGTCGCAAGTCGCAATTTACACTTGTCTTGTATTTGCATTCTTGCATACTAATTATTATATGCATTTTTGCTCCTGGGTTCTGTGTTGAGTTTGATTCAGTCTTTGCTCAATTCAATACTGTTCCATAAACCCTTTCTTCTTCTTCCAATTCTTCTTTCTCCACGTATTAGTGTGCTTTTTCCTCTACTCCATTTCGACATTTCGAGGAATTTCAAGAAGCCTTACTACTACTACACAGTATATTGTCTTGTTTGGATTGAATTGAATGGCAATACGAGTGCGAATTCTTCACTTGACTTACCTCTTCTAATGTGCTTTATGCACAAGTACTATAATATTATTGTAGTGTGGCTTGTGGAGTTGTAGGATTCTTATTGGACAATTTCAAAGTGTTAAAAATAGTGCTACGTTGAGCAAACGTGGTCTGGACATTCTCTGCATGACTGCGAAGAGATATTCGTCGCAAGTTAATTTTTTGATTATTTTATTTTAATTTATAAAAAAATTATTTGTTTTTCTGTGAGAAAAAGTTTCCACAATGGCTGTTAGCATCTTAGAAGATGGAAAAGTCATGCGACTTTTCACGTTGAAGGATTTTACGCCCAGGTTTAACGAGGTAGAGTATTTCAAAAAAAAAATTGGCAATTTTCAGTGATTAAAAGTGATGTTTATGCATAGTGCAAATAAAAGTAATTCGTCCTTCTTCATTTAAATTCGTTCTATCGTTCTTCTTACTAGATGTTCATGGGCAAGTTTCTGCAGCAAGAAGACTGCGACATCTTCGTTGAAAGTCGGCACATGGTTTTCGGCGCCCATAAGATGATTCTAAGGCAGAACATTCCGCACTTTGATGCCTTCCTTCAGAAACACGGTGCACTCATTGCTTACGGATTTCCGTGTTTGGTCTTCGAAGAGATTTTCAGCCCGGATGATGTGTTCTGGTGGTTCACATTAATGTACGCTGGGAACTTATTGGTTGATAATGAGGCACATTTCAGGAATGCGGATCTCATCGAACACTTGACCAGGATTTGGGAAGTCCCTTGTGAGGTTGCTGAGATCTCTGCTCATCGGGGTGCACAGTTGCATACTGAATTCAATTTGTTCGAGCCACTAGCAACATTTATTAACGCAGGCGCGGGCGCAACTTTGAAGGAATTAGCAATCGATGCGCACGCTCTTTTTAACTTTGAAAATAACGTGGCTTCATTGCAAATGGCTTTGGATGGGCAGCATCCAAAATTGCAGAAAAGCCAATTTGATGTAAATGGCGAATATTTAACAACGAACGAATTTTTTTATTCCTTCCTGATTATTTTGTTTGATGATTAAATTTTTTATGTTGTTTTTACAGTTGGTCAGAGAGCACTGGGCGAATGATAGACTTGCCGGGAAGAAACCAAGGTATGCACCAAGTGGCTACACTATCTTCGTCTCTTATTGGAGCAGCCGGGCGTCTTTAGCTTACCCGGGAGAAACCCACATCACAATTGTTAAAGTAATGGGAATGGTGTGGAAAAATCTTGATGATTCTTTCAAGGTAAAAGCTTTTATTTTATAAAAGAATTTAACAAGACATGGAAAACATTTTCTTAATCCTTTTAAAGTTAATTTCATAATTCCTAAATCAATCTTAAAAATTTTCCAGAACCTCTTCTTGGACATTGCAAAGAGGCTTAAGCTCAAACACCGTGAAGTGTTCCCGCATTTCGAAAAGGAGCTCGATAAATGGAGGATCACTCAAACTCAGAAGCAGGAAGCAAAGAAGCAGAAACGACTCCAGAAAGAGAAGAAAGCCGTCCCTATTCAGGGCATGCCATTTGCCCCGGTGAGCTTGCCCCCAATTGCACCGATATCCCCTGTGCAACTTGTGGCTCCCAGCCAATCGCACTTATTCATAGTCAGGTAAAGCTTCCCTGACTTCATAATACCGAAATTCCAAATTCCACAATAGTTTTTCAGAAAAGAGTGCTTCACAATTATCATTCCGTAATGTTGATTCACGATGCAGTTTGTGCATAAGAAAATAATTCTATTTCAGTTACATTTACTTTTATTATTATATTCCTCTCTTAAAATAGCTTTAAACTTTTTTGGCGTGGATTTTTGTTGCTTGATTGCTTGAATTTATTTCAGTAGTTTGGATTTGTTCGTTCAGTAGAGATTGAAATACATTTTTAAAAAACAAATAATAGCTTATTTTATAGTTTTCCCATTAAATTTGATTCAAGATGATTTCCTTTTAAATATTATATAATCTATAAAACAAATAACAAAATTGAATAAAAAGTTCTTGCTTTGTATTCAAATATTAAACATTTTCAACCATGATAACTTATTGTCATAATAATTAAATAATCATTACTTATTCTACCTACCTGAACTTCATTATCCATATTGTAGTGGATAGTATCTTACGACGCGACGATACTATGTACAAAAATGATGACAGAATAAGGAAGCTTCTTAAACTTAACGATACAAGCATAAAAAAACTTCTTTAGTTTAGCAAGCAAGTGATCTCTAGAAACGGAAAAAGATTGCATTTTTCAAGAGGAAACAAGATTAGGTCTCTCATGTTCCGCCTTCCTATTTTTCATGACGACGACGATGATGATAAGACATGGTTTCCTCTCTTTCTCTCTCTCTCCCTCCCTCTACATTCTCGACCATCTCAACTACTTCTCTCCCTAACGAGGCTGCATAATACTACTATAGTAGAAAAATACTGGGAGGGATGAGAATACACCATACTACCATCAACGTATTATTATTTCATTATACCCGCTTACCAAAATATCATCTCTTTCTCCCAGTAGAAAAACAAACTCCACAAACATCATAGAAAGAAGTCGGAACAAAGTAAAGTAAAAGCATCGTAGAAGCAGTAGAAGTAATAATAATAAAATAGAAAAAGGCAGGGGAAAACGAAAGAAAAACGAAAGAGAGAAGAGAGAGATATATCAGTAAAAAAATTCCGTCATGCTTCTGTTTTTTTTTTTGTTTTGTCTCTCTGTTAGAACAGAGATAGGCTCGTTTCCTCCTCTCACTTCACTCCCTCTTTTTCATCCGCACTGTACATAATATAATATTTAAAGGGAAAAAATTCTACCGAATTCCTCCAGACAAGAAAAAACATAATACCTACTACTAATAATAACGTGGAGAGGGAATGTAGTAGTAGAGAGAACAAAATAACTTTCGGAGGGAGACGATTTCTAGCCCAGTTCATTCATTGTACTATCATCACTATTTAAATGGGCGATGCGATATTTTGGAGGGACATATTCATGAAAAATATAGTTGTAGTTAAGGTTGGAGGAGATAGGAAGGAGGTTGGTTTTTTTTTCTTGAGAGTGAGACTTACTCTTGAAAGTTGCTCAAGAATGAAAAAGGAAAGGGAAAGGAGGCGATGCGATGTACAGGTGCCGGATGTATTCCGAAGGATTATATTATTAAGGCGGGGGAAATCAGTGACAAACATGACTGGTTTTTTTACACAGGCAAAATAAAAAAAATCAAAGGTTCTTAACAAAATTATGTTTGAAATGGCATTCAAAAGGTGGATATAAAGTCAATGCCTCTTACTTTTTTAAAAGATTCATTATTTTCTTTCAGTATTTTATAAGATTACGTTACCGATTTCATAAACTTTTCATACACTTTTTTTCTAATAGTAACTTTTCGCAAAAATAAAGCTTCAGAAAATATTTGCTGCGCATATTTATTTAAAGTGCATAAATATGAATCATAAAACTAACGTATTCTTTAAGCTTATGCTGCATCCACACATTTTGTTTTTATCTGTTTGACTTTCTCCATTCCATTCCACCCACCATAATTAAAAGACCATCAAATCAGATTATCTGTTGAAAATTGACTAACTCCCTTGATCCACCATCCGGAACAAAGGGTTGACTGAAAAAAAACTATCTGTCTCTGTTTCTGTCTGTGCGTCTGTTGAATGCACTATGCACTGCAGCAGCACGCTACGCACACACAACAAGATCAGCAACAGCAGTTTCGCAACAAAAGCTCACCACCGCCATCATCATGTCAAGTTCACCAATTTCTCCAGAGAGAGTCGAGTCCGATTTCATTACTGCACCGTAAGAGATCCATTCATTCTAATAATATCATCATCACATCACATCACCACCGTGCCACGTTAGCCTTATTACCAGCAGCAGCAGCAACAACAGCATTTTGTGGTATTAACAACAGTCCTGCATAAAGATATTCCATTCCAATCCAATCCAATCCTAAATATTTCACTCCGTTTGTTTCCCTTTCCAGTTCACTCAATCGCAACGCAATCCAAAAAAACTCGTTCGCCTGTTCTTGACTTATATAGAAGATCTGTGTTGGATGGGAAAACTGATGCGATGATGTGAATGTGAGTCGTGAAGAAATTTCTTTTCCTCTACCATATGGAAAACTGGAATGATGATGGGAGGAGAAGTGAAGTAAAAGTAGTCCCTGTAAATATCATGAAAATTATTATTATTTTCATCATCATCATCATGTGAAAGAAAGAAGCGTTCACCATCATCGGTAGATCGGATCCTTCTTCAACAAGCCACCAACAAGTTCACAAAGAGCAACAATGCAGTAAAAACTGGAGATTCATTCCACCGGGTTCCGACTGCGACTCTTTCTTTCCATTTTTTTGTTATTATTGCTCTTGTTGTTTTTGTTGGTTTTTGTGTTATGTTCTCTACCGAATAGGTTGAGTTGAACAGCAGCAGCGGCAACAACATAACAGCAAAACTATGACGATAATAATAATTGTAGTGAATGTTATGTTAGTTCCCGTCTGATGCTACTGGGGAAGGAGTGATACATTCACACACATACAGATGTCAAAAACAGAAGAAGAGAAAGAGACGACAGGAGGACAAAAAGAAACGAGAACGAGAGCAGGGGAAAGGGAAATGTACAGGGTTATGGGGAAACGAATGGGGTGGAGTTCTAAACAACAGTTAACAGTTGTTCTGTGTCGAAACTGTTTTCTCTGGGATATCTGCCCACAAACACATCCACACACATTACGTTTAGATATATATAACGAAAAATAGAAGGAAAATGAGTACATTTATTATAATAATATCATTTTACGAGGAAGCTTCTCTCCGAATTTTACAGATTTTTAGAGGGAAGGGATGTATTCATGGAAACTTCCAAAGAGAAAGAAAAAAGAGAGTAAGGCAGTGTACTACAACTGCTGCCTACTAAAAATAAGTAAGTTTGAACGAAATAATAAAAAGTTTATCATCAAAAGCAAAAGTTCTGCTCTTTTTTTTATGTTTCCGTTTACGTATATGTATCTATGTATGTATGTGTGCCTTTCTTTCTTGTTGTCAAGGTCGCCTCCTCCGGTTGACTGCTTCTAACTGTAGGGCATTTTCATTCAATTGTTGATGATGATAATGTAATAATAATGGTAAATTATATTGGCTTTTTTAGTCAACATTTCCGTTCAGACGTGTAGACGTGTATCTTTCTCTCTCTCTCTCTCCTTTCTTTCACAAATTCTCATCTGCGGAAAATTTGATGATGATGATGATGTATTTGATATTTCTGTTGCTGCACTCAAACTCAAACTGAAAAAAGAAAGCAAGATGAGGGATGAAATGAAATGAATGCAGCTGAAGACTGGTAAAATTTTCTACTGCATAAAATACAGCATCATCATGCAAAGTCGTCATTTTACCAGTTATTGCGATGCTCATGTTGCTCATAGATTGATGTATAGTTGCTCATGTTCAAATGCTTGCATTTTATGTATAGTATTTATTCAGTAAAATTTTAAATGCAGAAAATGTACCGATGATATAAATTTTACAATCAGTAACATTTCAGGTAAATATTTTGTTGAAATAGCTGCTGAAGCCATAAAATCACATTTTATTCTTTCCAGTCCCAGTCGCTATGAAATGTTTACAGAAAAGTTTTAATGTGGATGTGTGCTCCTGTCCTCGTGTCAGCATTGTTCCACATGAATGACCTATGACACATGACACACGACTCATCTACCCACCTGAGCTTTTGCCAACATTAAAAAATAAATAATTTTTATGCATAATCTTCCCTTTTATTGCTGCTGGAAATAAGTCCCTTTATCGTAGTAAAAAGGTATATTAAATATACCTATACAGCGCACGTACCTTTAGAATTACATCATAATCATTGACGAGTTATTATTATGAAGCCTTTTCTCATTGTCTCATCATTACTCATCCTTCAACTCCTATCCTTCGCCCTTTTCCACTGAAAGAATAAGTGACTGTCAATACAAGCTATTAATACAAAAAGAGATTATCTTTGATCTAGAAAAAGAATACATCATCAAACATCAAACCATGCCACATATCATGTTTGGATTGAGTAAATTATAACTATAAGGGCAAGGCAGGTAGCACAACAATACACCATCATCATCATCGCCACCACACCGTCACTTGTCTGCACGCATCACCGCATACATATCACCTTTTTTTGTTTGCTGATCCACCTTCTCCTCTGTCCTATTGTATATCAGTTACTGATAAATAAATGAATAATCCACAGAAAAAATGGAGAGTATGACAAGGCAATATAAAATAATAACAAATATTAGTAACAGCGATACAAAATGTGGGGATGCAATGAAAAATAAAATTTCAACTTTTCAAACCACAACAGGAATATCTGTTCTACACTAACAGCCAATTTTTTTTAAAGAAAGAATAAAAAGATGAACAGTAATAATTGACGTGGTTAGGGTCAGGTGTGCTGGTAGGCAAAGTAAATAAAAAAAAAGAATAATATGAAATTGATACAGTGTCAAATCCACTCCAGTTATTATTACTCCAACAGCCATCGCCATCCACATCCACCTCTACCGAAATATTGTATTTAATGAGGTGAATGAATCATAGATCGCCCAGTTCATGTTGCCATATTCCTTATTTGTTATGCATGCATACCAAATTATTTCATATTTTTTCGTGTAGTTATTATTATCATCATCGTAAGCAGCAGAAAAAAATATTCGTGTGAAAGAAAAAACCGAAAATGATTAGGCAGGAGACTCCGTTTTTTATTCATTTTCCTCTCTTTCTCTCTCTCCCATTTTAAGTCATTTATTTTTCATACAAACCAGCCCATTTTGAGTGACTGGTGAACGGGAAATCGTGATCTAGCGACGGCAGAAATAGTAGCGGGGAGCAAACCGAGAAACGAATGATGACGATGATGGTCCCCTGCTATGGTCACTCAATTCACAATTTATTTATAAGAAACCGTTCGTTTTTTTTCCTGTTATTATTATTATCTTCTCCCTGTTGTTACCTCTTCCTTTTCATGTGACATCGAACATCACCTTTTGACCTGTGCTGCTGTTGTTTCACAGGTAAAATTACGACTGGGCTAGTCCTGCTGCTGTTGTGCTGTGGAGTGCATGTCCTGCTTATCAACGATGGTATTAAACGAGAAATTGTTTTATTAATATTTATGCAACCCAACGTTATTATCCGCTACACAGCAGAGCAGCTCCTAGAAGTACAGATCCGGGATAGTTTTCAATTTTTTTTGTTGTTCTGCTTTTGCACGAAACGGAAAGTTTTGCTGAAGAAGTTTAAAAGTAAAAAATTAACCATCAACGTTTTTTTAAATGTAAACTTGCGATTTTAGATTCTGCGCCCTTCCTCAAATATTGGTATACGTTACGATGATATAAATAAATTGCTTTTCTTTCTTTGCCCATCTAAAACAATGAATTTGCAAATATCAAAGAAATTTGTAAAAAGAAAATAGAAAAAAATAAGTTGCCTAAAGAACATCAAAGGGAAGGCCGATTGATTGAATTGAATACACGACCTTGTGTAAACTTCAACTTCCTATTCTCTCCAAGAGATTATCAAACATGTGCCTTTCTTTGCTTTAGCTTGCCGAAAGAAAGTGAATTTCCCTCGCAATATGAGGTCATCCACAGCACTGCACAGCACAGCACACGGCACATTCCCTTTTTATTTTTTGAAAAAAAAGGGAAAAGGAATCAACTTTGTCCATCCACAAGATTTACCAGTAAATATTGGTCATTTTTTAAAAAGGATTTTACCTAAAATATAAAAAAAAGTATTCCCCCAAATCAAGTTATATAATGCTTTATAAACTGTGGCGGAAAACGGAAAAGTATTTTTTTTCATCTTAAAACTGTAAGACATGGAGAAAAAATTGATGTAGGAATTCGCAGGGGGTCGAGACTCTTGAGATGTTAAATTGTTTCCGATAACTTGTCGAATATTTACAGAAAGGAAGAAGAAGAAGAAGAAGAAGAAAATAAAATAGTCTTGTCTGTTTTTACATATATATAAGTTTTTTCAGGTTGTTGATGATGATGATGATCCTTCTCTCGTTCTCCCTCACCTCTTTTTGTCTGACCATAAACGTGAATATATCTATCCCTGCTGACCATTTGATTACCTCTTCAGTGGACCGGACCGGCTACCCTTTTAGAGGTTGAACAACATAACATATCCCATGTTTATACATTAATTTCATTCCTTGCGGAGAAGGTTCACTTTATAAACAGTCCATTTTACCGAAGAAAGATCATTCTTTCACAAAGCTCACTCACGGAGCATTTTTGACAGTAGTAAAGTCCCAAGATGAGATTCAGCAGTTTAATCATTTTCGCCTGTTGAAAAGTAGCGGACCATTTGTGATGTGATTTGAAACAGATATCCTTTTGCTGCTGAACTAATGATCATCATCTGTTGGGGGTTTCTTCTTACAACTTTCTTATGATTTTTGTTTGAGAATTTCAGGAGCCTTTTGATAAATGAAGCTTTAAAATGACTTTCAGTATTATTATCGGCATACTTCACTGTTAGGCCAGGCTTGTCATTTTAGGATTGTTATTGATTGTCCAGGTGCAAATTATGGGTGCATCGTAATGTAATAGTAACATTAGTACCTTTTTGTCCTAACTAATCTACACTGTTTAGTGTTTTGGAAACAGAAAAACTTGAAAAAAAGAAAGCAAAAAAGTTTAATAAACTTAAAAGATGTTTGTGACATGGAACTCGTGTCATTTCACAGATAGATGGAAATGGGAGAACATTTTTTTAAAAGATTAGGAAGTATCTTAATATGAAATAAATATGTTCTCATAAATGTTCATTTAATAACGTAGGAGGCAAAAACTCTTCTTCGAGGCTCGTTACGTTAATTTCCTATCTTGGTTTACACTTTACACCATTCATTTAACAGAATGAATAGAATAAGAAGACCAGAGATTTTTAACATTTTTAGCAATAATGTAAAAAAGGAGGAAAGGTGCTCAATTTCAACTCATTAAACTAACCATCCCCCTTTTTTACCACCTGTAATTACTGAACTAAGGGTAAAGGCAATCCATAGCAAAAATTCCTATTCTTACTCTTTTTTCCATTTGTACAAGTTATGTAGCTATGTATATATGCATTCATAAAAATTATGTTTTCTTGATTGAGTACGAAATAAAATACACCGCACCGTAGTAAAATTTTTGACTATTCAATTACCTACCCATTATACCCATTAAATGGAAATAGCTGAAATTCCTTCCAAATTAAAAACAAAACGATGTGAGTTGAGTAAGCTAAATCCGGAATTTCATTTTTATTTTTCAATTTTCTCATTTACGTATGTATATTAATTACGACAGGAAATTGAAATTCATGAAGAAATCTTACCTTAAAATGACGAGTTTTATTATTATTAATATTAAGTTAGTATTCAGCTGGAAGATTTTACACGCAATTTTTTTACTCGGATGCCAGATGCCATGTCATCCAGGTACAAGTACGAAGAGGCTGCTCTTTGCTAACTGCTGCTGCTGTCAACGTTCAGCCTTGTTGTTGTTGTTCCCATCAAACCAACTAAAAACCGTCGTCATCCATTTCATATTTCAACAACGAAACTCGCGTTTGCACTATTCCATAAACTATTTGACCAGGACCTGGATTCTAACCCAAATTCTATTAAAATGGGTTAAAAACTTATTTGTTTCTCTGTATCTTCCATATGCTCTACACAATATCATGTCATCATCATATATCCGTCACAAATATCAGCCCTTCTTCTTAAAAACTCACCTCAGCAGACACAATGCATTGTAGAGTAGAAATTAAATTCACATCACAGCAAAGTAGAATGTATTTGGAACATTATTGCAACTTAACTTACCCACACACTCACTAACCCTTCAAAAATTCTTTTTAATATTTATAGCTTTGCTTGTTCATTTAGTGGAATATTTTACAACTTGGAGGAGGAATAAAAAGTATTTTATTTCATGTACATAAATAGAAAAGGAATGATAATAATTTTTTCATTTTTTTAAGATATATTTTTTACTATTCCCAAAAAAGTTACGCGCAGCAACATCAACTCAGAAAATTTCCATTAAATGTCATGTTCTGTTGTTTAAAAAGTATCGATACAAATATTTTTTCTGTTCTCCTCATATACCGCCGTGCGAATTTATGGATGTACTGTCGTTAAAATATGTTTAACGATTACCCAGGTGCGAGCACACGCTTTAAGAATAAAGACCACCAATGTCAAAGGTCAAATTTTCATTATCCTTCCTAAAGAACCTTTTCTGATGAGTTTTTGTGAGTTTCAAAATATCTTTTTTTACAGTTTACTTTCTACATTCCATGTTAAGTAAAGTAAAACGGAAGAAAAGGCTTTTGAAAGGGATAAGAGTAAAACAGAATGCGAGAGTTTAACATTTTTTCTTCGACCACGTCTTCCTCTTCCAAAGAAGCTACAAAACAAAAATACAAACGTTTTTAAAACTTTTTTTGCCTGTAAATGCTGAGGAGGATTTACCACGCATTTATGTAAGTTGTTTTCTTTTTACCTGTGATTATCATGATAATGATGATGAGTAAAAGAAGGGGACTGTTTATGAGTTGGAGATAATAGTTTGGTGGGCATGTCATTATGATTTTTTCCTTAAAATTTTTTTACTACTTCAGTTCAGAGTCAGAGTCAGAGTAGAGGAGAGAGGGTTGAGTTGTCTTCTAGTAGAGACAAAGTATAGTAATGCCTTCCTAATAAATTTGAAATGTGTAAGGAGGAGATTCAAAACCTATTTTTATTTTTCAAAACTTTTTTTGTTAAAGCACCTTCGTTTATTATATAATCTTGTTTTCTTTGGAGTTCCAATAATAATGCTAACCTAAGACGTCCTTCTTGCATATATACATTAAACCTTTTTAAAATCCTTTAGCCCTAGATTCTACGTCTCATCTGTTTACATAAAGTAAATCAAGTTTTAAGGGCTCTGTCCTTTATTAATTAAGTAAGCATACAATAATATGCATTTTTCGGCAAAAAGTTGTTTGTTTGTGAGTGAGTAGGTAAGTGAGTGAAAGAAAAATTTGAATGAGTGAGTGAGAAGTAGCAGCAGCAACTCTTAAAAACCTTCAATATATGAAGGAGTGAATGAGGTGGAAGACAACACAATGTGGGAGGGTGGCGTATAAAAAAGGATTTCAACGTATTTTGTATTTTCAACAGAAATTATGAATAATACGCACCTACTTAACTCACGTGGAGATAAAGGTGTTAATAATAGTGAAGAAACAGTGAGCTTCATCTCATCAATACAACAATCACTTCACACAGCAACAACACATGATGATGATGGCGAAGCTGATGAAAATACTTTAGATGAAACTGGACATAACAGCGAAAGATTTAAAAATAAATGTACCAATAACAATAAAAATAACAGCTTAGAAGAATTATATATGCATAGGTACATAGCCTTTTGCGCCTCAACAACACCTGAAAACATGGTCGTAAAAACTTACCTGTTAAAAATATATAATGGATCTATCTATCCCCTTGATATAATGGGAATATTAAATGTTTAAGTAAAAGTTTATACTCCAATCTCATCATCATCATCATCATCATCATGAGCTACCAATATAGCAACTAGTCAGAGTCATTCACTTATTAATCGTCAGTTAGTCAAGAAAGAGGATCTGGCTGTGAGTGAGTGGCTACCTATTCTTATTCCAAAAATGACCAAATCATTTCGTTTCTTTTTTTAAAAGTAGAATGTGAATAAATAAATAAAAGAAAATGCTACTTTCATTCTCCTACTACATATCTATTCTAACTTCTGTTTCTGCTGCCGTTTTACTTTGTTGCTTCTACCATGCTAGTTTGTTGAGAGTGCTTCAATTCAACTTAAATATTTCTTCGTTTTCTTTTTCTCTGACATCCTGATGAGAAATGGAAGCTGCTCCGTGTAGCTTTATAAGGCACTTTCACCGCATGCTTCCTTTCTAAAATGGGTACTGCTTCTTCTTTTTTGGGCCAAATAAAAGCAAGCAGGTATGGAGTGTGTAGAAAGGAGTCCCACATAAGTAATCCCACTTCTCTCAGTAGGTAAAATGAGGTTTATCATCATCAGCATCAGCATCATCATCAACATAAACAACATTCTCTTTCATAATGATATTATTGTATTGCATGTATTGAAGTTGCATAATCGCATTTTTATAATAACAATGATCCCTTTTATTATTATTATCACCATCATAATAACACACAATTGTATTTTTTATAGTAAAAGCTTTAAAAGGTAAAAAAATAAAGTAGCAACAACTTTTACTAAAAGGAAGTTTGTCCAAAATCTCATGAGACTCTGCCTGGCAAGAATTCAAACTACAACCTGACCTGTTTTGGAAGATGGTATTTACGTTTATTTTTTGATTACACTAAAAAAATCTTTAGGGGGTCTACTTCTCTCAGCGATAGCTTGAGCATCATCATCATAATCATAATCAACATCAAGATCTTACCCAGAGTTTTAATATAACGAAAATGTAACACAAAATCTTACACAAGAAATTCTAACATTTTAACTTTCATAAGATTTCTTCTTCTCCTGGAGAAGGAAAATGAAGCATTACAAATTCATTTATGTCAGTCAGAGAATGGAAACGATTCCGTTGAAAACTATTTAAACATTTATTCACATGTACTATTGCAATGCAATATGTAATACAATGAAGATGATGATTATGATGATGATCGTAATTTTTAAACTAGATCGGTGCTGCTGCTGCTGATGATGACGACGATGATGGCATTGCGTTTTATTATTATTTTCCCCCAGTTATATATGGTATGGTAGCCAGTCATGCACCCCACGAACTATATACCTGGTTAGTCAGGGCAGGGCGGCTTCCAGTTCGAGTTACAGGGGTCCTCCTCTCCAGCCATCTCTTTAAAATCATGTTTTCAAACTGTTTCCCTCCATCAACAAGAACATCAACATCATATTCATGTAGGTTCCTAAAAAAACCAAATCCGATGTTACAAACTACTCGCAAGTATATATCAGCTAAAAAATGATGACGTTTATCATTTCCTAAAAATACAACTTGAACTTTAAACTTAATTTGTATGCAAAGCTTTATCACATTTCTACAATAATTTACAACAAAAATATGATAGAGAGCAACCTGCGGCATTCCCCTATGCATGAATTTCTGTTTTGCTGTTTTTTCGTTTCTCAGCTGATGACGTCAGCTCGCGCCGTTCTCTGCACTAAAATACA
>JAHZNJ010003351.1:0-13518 GCA_027744475.1 Lepidocyrtus cf. sotoi NNG-2020 | reverse complement strand
AAAGGAATGTTTCAGATATTCCGGAAAAACCAATGAAAACAAACCTTACAAATTTTCTAGTTTCTGGGAACTTTTGACATGAGCATATTTCAGCAAGTTTCAGTTCATGCACCTTTCACTATAAACGGGCTACAACTGCAATTCGTATTACTCACTCCGTTTTAATTTTAGGTAGAAATAACAAAATTTCATTTTCACATCGTAGCTATATGTAATTAGTTTTGTATTTTTCTCAGAATACCCACATCCTCATGATGATTTTATGTAAGCAACGTATTTTTAAACAGCGGATGTTGATAAGCGAAGGTTTTTCATTTTTCAATCAATTACCTCTTGAAAGCGTAGGTACTCAAACTATTTTGGTATTTGTATATCTGCTTATTGCCCGGTTCGTTGTACCTTTAGATAAAAAAATCATAGTTCAAAGTTCAACAAGCATTACGTACGGATTAGGTATAGCTTTCCTTGATTGGAACGTGCGTGTGTACTTAAACAACACACTTAAAAAAAGAGAAGAGCAACAACATCATTTCCTTTTTATTGCTCAATGTCCCCCAATTTATTAAAGTCGTTGCGCCGCATGAAAGCAGTTAATCGCTGACAACCCCACCTCTAACAAGCAAAGGAAGGTAATGCTTTGATGGCCTCTTGACTTTACTTTCTCCTCTTTGTCGGCAAAATGAATTTGACTTAAATCCAATAACGGTAGCACAAGCTTGCACAAGCCTTTCAACAGAAGGCGTCAGAGGCTGCTGGTGAAAGAATTCGATACTTCTCTTCAACGCCGCATTGTATCAAACAATACGTTCAAAAGAGGAATGCAAGATGGTGATACAATCCTTCGGAAAGGTTTGGAATTGACGAGCAACGGTTTTGAGCGTTGCTTCCCTTTGCTTGCTTTAGTCGTCTTTGTTTCTTCCATTAATTGAATCCTGTTTGTCTTGTACAACATGAGAACGCTTATAGCAATAAAGTGAACGCATTAAAAAAGCCTACATTACAAATTGAAGTGTTGTAGATGTGCAGTGTAGTCTAGAGTAGACAAATAGCGCTTGGTTTCTTTATATTATGAAAACAACGTTGTTGGTGAGACGCCAAACAGCGTTTTCATCGTGTCGCATGTTTTGTGCCTAGATGTCTCATAGTGCGTATGAAACCACTCTCCGCTTTTAGTTGTAGACTCCCCCGCTTGAAATGTAAAAATGGCGAATAAGGAATGTCAAAAGTTCCCAGAAACTAGAAAATTTGTAAGGTTTGTTTTCATTGGTTTTTCCGGAATATCTGAAACATTCCTTTAATTTACCTTTCCCTTACTTTCGTAAACTACCAATATGAAAACTACAATTTATATATAATTCTATTTTGGTACAATTCCAGCTCATTCGGTATCGATTAATAATTTGACCCGTAATCATCATCATCACTCGAATAATTGTCATTATTATCGTCTGATAAAACTTTAATAATTTGTATTTTGCTATCATCTTATCAGCTCTCATAAAAAAGATAAGGCTTAAATAGATTAAATATTATATACAGGAACCAATCTGGATCATCATCATCGTCAAACGAATCAAACGTTTTGGGAAAGGGATACAAGATTAGTCAACTTCTGAATCATTTATCATTTTCCTCCTCTTCCACACCCGCTACACGTATTTGGCGTGATAATATAAATTTATGTACTTGTGTTTTTGGATACAGAATGAATGGGCTTTGCAAATTACTAATTTCCAGCTATCAAAACGCGAATAGAAGTTTTTATTGTTTGCCACCACAAATACGTATAATATTTCATTTCATCATATTATTCATCCACAAACTTGATGAAAATTTCCACTCAGCTAAAATTACCGACTGACCAAGTTTTTATGACGGGGTGTTGAGTTGAGAGTGAGAGGAAACAATTGGGTAGCAGTAGCAGCAGCGTGAAAGAAAGTGCAAGCAGGCAATATATCTAAATAATCTGATTGCATTTTAGTACGGTTACTCACTCATTACTTCGCTATGTGATCGGATCACATCACCACTATTAATCAGTCAGGCACAACAACACAGCAGCAGCAACAGAAGCAAAAAATATAACAAAAGAACTGAATCTCTTTTGAAGTGAGCAATTCATTTGGTATTGGTATCCTTCCACGATAAAACGGCTCCTACTCCTCATCTCCCGCTCTCGTTTTGTCTCTGTCATCTCTCTGCCATCGACGTATTCGACGTATTTCTTTCTCCATCATCATCCTGACTGAGGAAGGCACAATGCAGATGATTGTGTTATGCAAACAAAAATGAATTTTATTATGAAGAGTTTCATATTATGTGTCAACGAGAGGATAAATTAATTGATAATATAAGGAGAAATATAAAATCCGAAAACCTCTTTTCTACGACTACTGAACTGCTGACGAAAGTGATGATGATGATGATTACTGTGTGATATTTTATGTGACACCGTCATCATGTGCCACCACTACTAGTACCAACCACACTGGCTTGATGATGGTAAACATTAAAAAGTCAATTTCCATGAGTTGAGCAAATATTATACGGAAGACTCGTACGTACCTAATAGTATGCTAAGTTGAAAGTAAACTGTAGCTCGTCAGTCACACCTAATATCGCTGTTTTACTTTACTACTCATTCTTTTTTATATGAAAACAATATTGTTAAATATATAAAATATCACGATCTTGACATGATAGAAGAATGAAGAATAAAGATAACGCTATTGAAGGTTTGCATTTTATTATTTTGTGTTGTTATTATGGAGAAGGAAGAGGTATGACGACGCTTGAAAAGCCGAGGAATTATGCACGCATCTATTTATTTATTCGTTGTTGTTTCCCCACTTCTTCTTATTTTCCTTTTTCTTCTTCTGCTTCTTCTTTTCCAGTCCTCCTCCTCCTCCTCTTCCTCCACACCACTTATCTTTTCGTAACGAACGGAACAACCGAGCTGTAAAGAAGAAGGTTATTGCATTATTCAATATATTTATTATGGTACAAATAAAAATAGCGGACTGTGGACACTTGCTGCTCGTCTTCTGCTGACGCGCTGCTGCTGCTACTGCTACTACTGGAGAAAAAAATACGCAATAAAATGAAAACATCATTTCATCATCATGACTAGTAAAGTGGTGAAGTAACAGAAACGAGTGAAGAACATGGCATATTATTTGACTTGCTCAACAAAAAAGCGACAACAGAAATCCACAAGTTGCTTGTTAAATTGTAGATGAGCTTTATAGTAGTAGAAGAAGAACCGAATGGTCGGCATTTTTTTGTTGGGAAGAAATGAAGAACAAGAACTGAAAAGAGGGAAGAGGGAACTGCTCACTCACATCAACTCAACTCAACCTACTTACTTACTTCTCTTTACATCTTACACAATCAACAGAGTACTTTTTATGCAGTCAGGCAGGCACAAGACATGTTATTGTAAACGCTCCGCCACCACACTTCACCACCACCAACACCGTTGCGTTTTGCTGCTGCCAGTTGTTCTTACTACTACTACCACCACTCCGTTGATTTTTCTTCTTTTCTTCCACTTACTAAAATGCTATAGCCTAACTACTAGTAGAGGATGCGGCACGAGGGAACTCTTGTCAGTTTCGGTTTCGGTGAACGCAGGCAGATACAGGCTTTTATTCTCGTTCTTCAGTGCAGATTCATGCAGATTTTTCTTTTTTTCATAATTGCTTTGCTCCGACTAAAAGCAAGACAAAGTGACGATAATTACTGAAAATTAATAAAGAGCAATTAAAGCTTATAACATAACCATATGGGCCATAAAAAATTGACATGTTTCGTGTTCAGTTTCATTCGACGACGACAACGACAGGATATTATTAGAATTCACATTCCCAGCGCTTCAATAAAAAACGTTCCATGAGACATTAGGTATGTGCCGGTTACATTGAGTGAGTGAGCGAGGCGAGACGCAGGTGTGCGTTCGTAAAAGTGTGAGGAGTCGATATTTTTTCGATGAAAATCATCGTGTTTTGCAAAAAGGTGCCATTTGTTATCTTTGGAATGAATATTATTATTTTTTGCAATACGTAAGAAATAGACGTCATCCTCATCAAAGTGTGGTAGTAGTAGTAGCTACCTGCCTTGTCATTTATTTGTACACACTGTAGAAAGCAAACTGAGCTGACCACAGGAGTTTTTTTTCTGCAAAGTTACATTTCGATTTGTCAGCAAAGTTGACAGACTATAAATAGAATCACGCCACAAATCTTTGCTTTACTCTCTGCACCGTTTTTCTATTATTAAAGAGAATATAGTGACCATTTAGCGGAGACAGGCTTATGTCCCACTGTCATGGAACATTTTATCGTCATCGGACAATTGGAAAAGAAAACAAGGTTGTGGAAAAGAAATATAAATATAAAGTAATTTTTAATGCCCAACAAACATCGGAGCAGATTCGTTGAAACGTTGAAGTAAAATAATAATTAATTTAAATTTAAGTTAGGAAACTGGTAGTTTAATAAATTTGTATTACTTAAATGCACTAAATCTGTTCCGTTTCCTTAATTAGTGAGCTGTCACAGCAACGCAAAACGCAACACAGTAGCCGTTCTCATCATTAATACCTCTTAAAAGCCGTTTTATGCAAATCACGTAATTGTGATGCATGTCCGTACCTCTATCATTTATGCTCAAATCAAACACAGACACATGTTTGTTAATAATAACGCACACACTTGACTTGACTACAAATATAAACTTGCCTTTCTTGTAAAGTTTTTTTTTATTTTTGGTCATCAATTCATCATAATAGTGATAATGAGTGGACTGACTTGACTAGGTATTGGAATCACTACTCTTCTCCTCGCGAAGTGCAAACAAAAGCGTGATTAAATATTTTTTCAAAATGATATTGCAGAAAACTTGAATGTTTGCTGCTCTTAGCAGTGTGTGTGGTGTACCCCTTTTGTTCCAAAACGGAATTATCAACAAATATGATAATATTATTATTAGTATCCATTATTGATGGGATGAGATCATATTTTGGTTACCTTTGCAACGCAACAACGTGTAAAATCAAAAGAGGCGAGAGAGATTATTGATATTGATTGATTTTCATATCATTAAATATTATCTTGTATCGTATCGCCTACTTCTGCTACTTAACTGCTGCTGTAACAAATCGATTGTTTGAATTTGTATTGATGATGGTGACGATGATGATGACAATGATGAAACAGGCAAGCAAATTGGAATCAATGGATTTCAGTGATGCCTGATGATCCTGCTGCGAATATTAATAGCCAAGTATTTTTTCTTTCTATATAGGAGTGTAAAAAGGATTTATAAACGAATGAATGAGAAAATAAACTTTTCAGATTGAACTCAACGTAAAAGTTGTTCAAACACGTTGTTGATGTAACATCATTCCATTTCCATCCAACAACTATTCCTGCTCATCATCTTCCACATCATTTATTTCTAAACGTTTATAAAATAGCCGATAAAATGTTTCTGGTGGTGGTGATGGTACGAGTGCGAGTGCTGCTACTGCTTTCCTAAAAAACGATAAAAATATACCGGTTTTCTGTTTAAAAATAGCGGATATTTGATAATTAGGGAGGTTGTTGTGTAGAATTATGCTAATAGCTCGTAGCCTGGTCAGATTTTTTTCAAGACCTGCTTGTTCTCCGATTTTGACTCTTTTAATGTGTAAATCCTTTCAAAACTACGAACGCAGCGCAGCATGCAGCAGCAAGCAACAACGTGCCAAGTTTTGAGCTGCATCCAGTTTTTGTCTCTCTCTCTCTCTCTTTGTAACTTGTAATATGATTTTATAAGTTAAACTATTGCAACTAGTTTACGATATATAAGTTTTACGTAATTTGAAGAAAACCATGGAATTTTAGGGTTATGGATTAGATTGAGAAGCTTACGGAAAATTGTTGCCAGTAATTCAGTGCTATTTCACTATAAACTTTTGTTCCCATAGCATTATATTAAATTCACCTTCTTTTTCTTCTTCTTCTCTCCACACTCTTCCAAAACATCAGAATCGGTCGTTGTTGTTTGTAACAATTATTTTCCTTTAAGCTTCTTCCCGCTCCTATTGTGCTACACGCGTGAAGTGAAGAAGAAATTTTTTGCCTTCATCGTAGCGTTGCATTCTTATTTGACAAAATTGCAAAAGTACGCGGATGTGAGTGAGTGCAAGTAAAACAGTAACAATAACAGGACAGTAGCCAAGAAGCCGTTAACAATTTATTCTTCAAACAGAGTCTTTTCTAAGTGATTTTCTATAATAAACTTTTTCCGGATACTTCTTTTGTTATGAAAGGAAAGACATCAAATAAAATTTTATTATATTAGGAATTCCATATTTCGGATATAATATTATTGTACTTATTCTTGCGTAATTTTAGAAAAGAGAAAGTAGCACAACAGCAATTCAGGTGGTGGTTATATTATTATGGTTGTTATTTCCGTTGACAAAAGAAACTTCAAATAAAATGTCGTTTGTGGAGGGAAATATCGGTGAAACCTTCGAATAATCCATTTCCTTCCTGCTATCCTATCATT
Source organism: Lepidocyrtus cf. sotoi NNG-2020 (assembly GCA_027744475.1). NCBI lineage: Eukaryota > Metazoa > Arthropoda > Collembola > Entomobryomorpha > Entomobryidae > Lepidocyrtus > Lepidocyrtus cf. sotoi NNG-2020. The sequence goes on along the minus strand of JAHZNJ010003351.1, from coordinate 6,963 downwards.
ATTATTATTGTTAATCAACATACTTATGAATTACTTTAATATGAAAGACTAACACCTAAGAAGGGTAAATGGAAATAACCGCTAAAGCACGATTTTGGAGGATTTTGAAGTATTAAAAGAAAATGCCAAAATGTGTTTGTCTGACTATACTTGAGTGAATAAGTTCATGCCTACCTGTAACTATTTAACGAAAAGGAAGAGTCGGAAAAGAGAATTATATTTGATTTGAAGAAGCTTCCTCTTGCTTTGCTGGATTTATCTCACGGACTAATTCGTATTAGTCTTACCTTATAAGTCAGGAGGAAACCTGATTGACAAATCCTCAGTGACAAAAAGTTTACTCATGAGATGACATATGCCAAGCCATGTGTGCAGTGTGGATGAGGTGATGTGATGTGATGCTGCAGTTGCCTCCTTGTCTTGGCTCAGTACAATTCAATGGATAGTATAATAGAAAAGGAAAGAAAAGCGGAGTGAAAAGAGAAAACTGGAAAAGGAGAAAAGGGATTAGGTCAACTCCTCTTCTACACTACTAAAGTTCGTCGTTGTGTATGTGAAGTGGGTCATTATTAATTTGATTTTAAACCTATCACCTTCTGTCAATCCCACTTAAATACTTTATATATAAACTTACTGTTTTAATATAATATTAAGAATTAAAGTTCGAAATCCTGTCTTAATACTTCAAACGGATTGCTAGATATTATATATAAATGGATTAATGACAAAGTTTTCCTGAGAACTCCTCCTCCGTCAAATTAAAAACGGCTTATAGTTATTATTGGAGAAGTGAAGTGAAGTGAGTGAGCGTTAATTTACTTTGATGATGATGATGATGATACACAGGAAAGAGTAAGTTTAAGTTGTCATTCCACTGGCATTTGTTTTGTGCTGAAGTAAGTTGACAGATCCATTTCCATAAATTTGATGTAGGTCCTTCCATCCTTCAACATAAAACCATTAAGTCAGCTGCTGCAAGTTTTATATAATATTATTCATTAAAGTGCAATGGAACAATATTGCAAAATCCTATTTTAAATTCGACTTCGACACTCCACTTGCTTCAAAATTGGAGGCAAACAAAATTACCAGGCCTAGATGAAAAGATGCTATTATTAGGCCTCATGAATAATCTATTCAGGAAAATAAACTTTATAAAGTTAAAGTTTTTCACCTAAAACTGGAAGGCCTTGAAATTAACATTATTCAAGAATAATATTATTAATGATAATAAAATTTACAAGAAAATCTACTTTTACGAGGTAAACGACTGTTGAAAATGCTCAGAGAATGAATGCTTCACCGTGCCATCAATTATTTAAAAACTGAAATGTGTTTTCGTTTTCACTGCTTCAGCTCCGCTCTTCTCTGAAGATGTAAAAGAGAGACTCGCGCGTTAAGCACATTTCATAAAATATATTTTAACAAAGAGATTTATTGCCAAACAGTTCTCCTCTTTTACTTTTATGACTGATAATGACACTTTCCCTGGACGCGGAGTAATTGACAGAGATTTACATCCGCTTTAGTTTACCCACCTACGGTGATAGTCATCAGTTTTCAAAGTTGAAATTTTGTCATAAAGGATGGAGCGTATAGGCTTCTGTAAGCTTATATTTTTAGTGAAGTGTGTGTAAGTAAGCTTTGGAGCTAAAGAGAGAGAAGCTCTTCTCCCACATGATGCACGCGTCCAGAAGAGAGATTTCCCAGGAACTCTAATGCAAAATTGGCAGATCGACTTTTGCCCCTGTTTCGCCTGTCTGCCTGCCTTCTTGCTTACTGCTGCTGTTGCTGCTGCTCTGCCTGTCAGAAAAACGCATGGTTTGGCTAGTTCCAGCCAACAGTTGCCTGAAGAATTTCTAGCTCCGTGGAGTGCATCACTTCGTATAAAACAGTAAGCACCTAAATGACTGAGTGACTTTTCATTTTTACGAAGAAGCTCTACAGTTTTGTTGAAGCAGAAACTTTGTTCGTCTCGGTCTCTTTCCCCATCTAGTGCAGTGTATCAGTGTATAATGAGCTATTTGGATGAAATTAACCTGATCGATTTCCATTCCACAACTTAAAATACAAGAAACTTATTGCGACGAGAGAGCGAGTAAATAATTCATAGGAAATGATACTTCCCCATTAAACAAACAACAGAACAAGGGGATAGAATGAAGCTGTTTGGTTTGATATAATAATTAGCAGCAAATAGCTTTTAATAAATATTTTGTTGAAAGTGGTTTTCATGCATGCACTTCGCTAACAAATAAATAATGAGGTGTAATTTAATTTAATGAATCTAATCTGATTAGTCTTTAGTTCGTGACTGTAAATTGCATATATGTATATATGCCTTGTTCTTCCGCGTGATTTAAAAGATATTAAATCAATGATTTTGCCTCATTCTGCAACAACTGAATACTGCAGCACCTACAGCCGCAGCAACTTCAACATCAACAATCAAATTAGTAATATCTGCTTGAAAGCAATTCTTTGGTGAAAGGGGGAGTGTGTTGTGTTGTGTGCAAATTTGATTTATATGATTTGAGACAATTACGCTATGAGAAGGAGCTCTTGCGTGACTGCCTCCAGCTGAAAACAAAACCACTTTTGAGCGCTCTCTTCTCCTAGTGCAAGAGTCATTCATTCCATATTTATATAACGAAAATGAAGTCAAAGTGTGCATCTTTATTATTTGCATATGTTCGGAGTGAGTGGTGGAGGAGTGCATCGAAAGTGATGATGATGACGATCCTCCTAGTCTTCTTCCTTTTTGCCAGCGGGCCAACTTCCGAAGTTGAAGCTTTCCAGCTGGTCCCTATCGCACCTTTACCGGTAGAAAATGAATGTATTTACCCAACAGATTCCCAATATTATAACGATTGCAACGATAAGGATCCCAAGTATATTGATCATACGTTGAACGTAACCGTCCTCCTCCCATTTGATCATTATTACAAAGCCTCCCTGAAACGTGTTGGTCAAGCCATCTTCTTAGGATTCAAGAAGGTGATGGAAATGCAACTTTTGAACAATTACAGGATCTCTTTAAACTACAAGAATTCAAATTGCTCGAATATTTATGCGCCGTACGAGTTCATGAAGGATGCTTGCAGGAATACCGTTCATGTATTTTTCGGTCCCACGTGTGAACTCGCTTTGGGTAAGATTAAGTTTATTTTTCTAGATGCTCCTCTTTAATCTTCATTACATTCAAAAAATTTTGCCCAAATACGAGATTTAATCATCATCACATCACCACTTGGTCGTAAAAATTCATTTAAACGACATTTCCACATAATTTACTTTCCTTCCGATTGACATTACCTTTTTATTAAATTGCTTCACTTTGAAACTAGTATCTCGTTTAGCTTCGTCGTTGTTTGGGAGCCGCTGCGTTGCTTGCTACTCGCTGTGGAGTTTTTTATTCGCTTAGCTGCAACTGTCTTTTGAAATTATTATGATTATTGTTATTGCCAGGACATTATTGGCAGGGGTAGACATATATTGTGAAAAATGCTAAGGTAATATTTCACAGCTAATGTGAGACAGGAAACGGGGAAGAAAACTCGGCGGGATATTTCTTATATGCATGGCCTAACTTTTATTAAGTAAGCTAGCGTAACGTTCAAGTAGACAACCGTGTCATCATCATCATCATTTGGCTCCTCCATTGCTATTTTCGCGAAATGAAAAGTCAACATAACTATTTCGATTACTCCTTTTCATTTCCCTCTTCTCCCAATCCCTTTACGTGCTAAAACTCTGCCACCACCAACGCCACACTGTACAAAATCTCGTGCATACATGAACCTAAATAAAGTAACTAAAAAGAATTGTACCGAACGACAGACAACGAACGATATGGTAAACTATTGCTGTATTGTTGGCAGTTTTTTTTCTCACGAACAAAATCCCTAAGAAAAACTTACTTCAATTCAAGGAGATTCTTTTACTCGTTAACTATAACTCTTTCTTTATGTCAAGTAAAAGTAGGTGAGGAGGAAACAAGGTGAACTGTGGCGGTGGTGATGGTGGTCGTCGTCTTCCATTATTCTTTTTGTCTTGAAATAGAGAAAAAAACTTTTTTTATTTTCTTTGGCAGTAAGTTGATTTGCAAATGTAGAAATTCCTTTTACACCGACACATTTGTTACAGTATAACATCGCCCATTTAATATGTACATACATTCTTATCTAGACGCTCACAATGCTACCTAATATAATGATAGTTTTAAATAATTCAAAATCAAAGCAAGATTTGTCATTGAAAAATGTATTTTGAAATATCACAATTTCTAAAAAAAAATTTAGGTAGATCTGTGAACTAAACAACATTTAAAACTAGGTTATGATGCGCAAGCAAAAATGACGTTTGTGTATCGCAAAATTGAAACATCAAACCATCCATCCACGACGAGAGAAAAAGACTCTCCATCACCATCGCTATCATTATCGTCGTACCCCAAATGGATTTATATTTATTCTACAGCTATTTCATAAATAAATTTGAAGCAGGATGGAAATGTTGTAAAACGAATAATAATAATAATAAAAATCATAAAGCAAACATATTATACCGTTGCGTTGTTTCTCACACAAGGCGAGCAAACTCATGTCAGCATTTTAATATTTCATAAATGGTTTTACGATTCTATTTTTCCGATTTTTCTAGATAATAGCGTAAACAAAATTTTGTTAGGGAAAGAATCTTCCCATTCCCATGTATCCTCCCTTCTCCTCCTCTCCTCACACTCATTGTAAACAAAACAAAAACGATTCTCGGATTCTTGTGCAATGTTTATAAGAAGGAAACACATAAAAATTTTCTGGAATCGGAATTGTAGGCAATCTTTAAGTAAGTTGGAGGAGGAACATCATCATTCATGTTTCATGTTATAGTAGGTACGTTTCCCATAGCACAGAAGTTTAAAACCTCAAGGGATTCCACAGGAATAGAATAGTTTACAAACCGTAAAAAAATAAAACTTTATTCATTTTTCTTGTAGCGATGATGAAGTTGAACACACGCACAACAACGCTTGTTTCCAAATTTCGTCGATTTAAGAGTCGTTAATTTTCTGCTTTCCTCACTCCAACAACCTTGTGATATCTTTTATATGTGGTGGTGGTGTTTTTATTGATGCGGTAGATTTCTAACCACACCACCATGATAAGAAAAAATATTATCCATAAAATGTTGTAACCGAAAAACATACTAGAGCTTTGATGTAAGTTAGTTATGTTTACTTTACTCACTTTGTGTTGGTAATTATTACATCCGTCTAACAGATCTAACAGCTTATAGCAGCAGGGGAGTATATAATTAGAAAGCAAGGAAAAGGCAGAGAGGCCTGCAATATTAGAAACAATCAGCATAATAATATAAACATTACATGTAATATATGAAGAAGCTATGAATACCAAATAATGTTATTTCACAAGGCATTATTTTGTCATCACTGTCCATGCAACGGCATTATCGCGATGGTATATTTCATACCAAGTTGCTTGTAAATAGGGAAAGCCATAATTTCAACCTGTTAATAGTTCGCGCTTACCGGAAGCTGTCGGATAGGTATAAATACCGTTTGATATATATTATGGCGTATAAATTGTGGACATGCAGAAAACTTTTCTAGTTTGAATAAAAGAACATTCATATGATATTCATTAAAGAATAAATATAACTTTTTCTGATTACATTGGTAAGTTTGATCTAAGTAACTGCTATAATTCAAAATAATACTTGAATAATGAATAGCGTCTTTCCAACTAACCGAAATCGGAAACCTACATGCATTGTTTATATTACTATCCGTAATAACTGATTCAGTTATAAAGTCGTCGTCTCGTCATGACAAAGTGACATAAACTAAAATCACCACTCATACGTTAAACAAAATGAATAAAATCTCTCATTCCTATTGCATCAAAAAGAAAAATGGACTATGGTGGAGTAAGTTAAAATTTACTTATATTTACTCCAATTGCAAGAAGTTTACTAAATCATCAAGCAAAGCAAGTAAACGCACAAACGTACGTTTTAAAATCCGCATAAATTTACTCCGGTATAATCAGTTCCGTTTTACGTTTAGCAAAACCAATGGCAACCCAGGAGCGATACTGATACGATACTTTATTGTTTACTTTTTACTCTGGCGCTGGCTTTTATCTTCTAAAATAGAAACGTCAGTTTGTAGTGAAGCAAACTAATAAAATGTTATATTTCTAATCCTGTACGATTGCTCTTAAAATCCAACACTCGTTCCCTTCATACATTTGTTAACCTTGAGGCTAAGTCCAACCTTGGGATACGAAATGTGATCATGTTTCGTTTTAATATTTTGACACATCGTAAAATTCTTTTTTTATACGAAAAGCATTACCACCACACATGTGCCGGAAAACTTTATAGCTTTAAAGTCTACTAAAATTTAGATCCACAAAATAATATTTTGCGACATTTTTCTGATGCTTAAAGTTGCTATCGAATTACGATTTAATTACTAATTCGTTTATCACGATCACATTACGTGTTTTCACCTAATTGTTAATTACGGCATAGTGTAACAATTTCAGTAATTATCACTTGTTGAATTTTTTCAAGTTTGTTTTTTAAACTGAAAATTTCAACAATTCAAAAGAAACGTTTTATATCATGAATCTCATTTTTGTTTATTTCCTCACATATTATCTAATGTAATGCTTTTCCATTTATAAAAATTATGCATACAATACGCAGAATAGAATTAATATGATATCCTTAGAAAGAAATTCAATCCACTTTACTTAAATTTCACCACTTGAAATGAATTCCACCACCAGCATAGCACCACCACCGGTCTCTGCACTGCTCTGTTTGGCATTGCAGTCATTGCAATACATAATATCTGCAGACCAATTTTTTAAAAAGAGGTGTGAATAAAAGAGAGGCTGTCATACATAAAGCGTACCTACAGGCACCATCATAATT
>JAHZNJ010003350.1:0-34096 GCA_027744475.1 Lepidocyrtus cf. sotoi NNG-2020 | reverse complement strand
AATCTCAATAAATGAACGAACGGACGCGATGTCACTTTAAATGCCAAACTGAGAATGCACTTTTATTATCATCAAAAGGATTTTTCATTGTCCAAGTCCAGCCCTAGATTTACTGCTAAGAAGTGCTTTTACTATGTGCTTCGTCATATCTTCAGGAGAGCTGAGCTGACTAAGCGTCTAACATTTTTATTCCTATGAAAGTTGCATCCGTTGCAAAAACATGAATTTTAGCAGTAAATAAAAAAGATTAAAGCAATAAAAATGTGTGTTAATTACTAATGCTGATACAAAGTTTAATTATGCTATTATGTTATGAGGGTTGCTGCTTATGATACGTAGCCGGAGCCAAAGAAATTGAATTACATGAATTTGAAGAAATGAAAATGGCTTCGATTAAATTTTTCATATTAAATAATATTTTTAATGATTTTACAACAGCCACGTTTATTCAATGATAACAACAGTTTATTTTTAATATTACACTTAATTATTTAGTAGTAATATAAGTTTTACGCTAAGCATAACTAAAATACAGCAACGTAATTATTTAATAATTAAACAATAATAATAATATTGATGATGATTATGTTGACTTATTTTCTAATTATCTATGATTACAATAAAATAATAATAATAATGTGATAAGACAAAAAAAAGTATAAAGTCGTGAAGAGGCAAGCTTTCCTGTAAGCTCGGCTCTATTATCACAGTCTTGAAAAAATGGTTGAATAATAAATGGTTTTTTACATCAAATAATAATTAATATACAAGATAACAACTTAATAACGAAACAGAAGCACGTGCAAATACAAAACAATGAACAATCATATTAGACTTCAAAAATTAAACAAATATTTTAAATAGTATCATATCTTACTTTTTAGTTTAAACTTTTTTAAAATAAAATTAACACTAAGAAAAAGTACTAGTTAAAAACGTATAATATTCATTAAATAAATATTGACGACATTTACTTTATACTGATTGCAGACGCTTTCCGACGAGCGAAACATCCTTTTCTCTTTTATTAGTCATCAATCATATATTACTTAAAGAGTTTTCATTTACTCTCTTGATGATTTTGTGTACGACAATAAAATGAGTTCCTTCTCTCATTCCTTTATTCAATTCATCTATAATCTTTCTACCTAAACTATTACAATCGACCTTATTATCAATAAATAGTTAATAAAACATTTATTTCATAGCCTAACATTAGATTAAAGTATTTTACCTACTTACGCACAGCAACGTCATTCAGTAGAAGGTTGGGTTTTAAAAACAAAACTAAGACAAGGATGATGAATGATGATCACATTCATTTTTCTATTGTAATAAAACTGTCCATTATTTTTCATATCTGCCTATTTACTTAACAGTACTATCAGGATTATTATAACTGAGGCTCCATCCGGACTATCCTCTGCGCTCAACCTTATTTCGTTTTTATAAATATTTACTATTATTATTATTATTATTATTATTAAAACTTACGTTAATACGTACGTAATAATCATGTTTTACTATAGAACTAAATTATAAGAACAAAAATGTGTGCAGCAGTTCTTTGATTTAAAAGTCAGGCTTTTGATTCTTCTTCCTTCCATCCAATGAAAAAAACAGTTCTGTCATCTCTCTGGTATAATATATGCATGCATATCATAATTTATAATTATTTTAAAATATATTATTAATAGTTAAATTTATAACATTATATCTGTACCTCAATTCACACGCTTATTAATTTACAATTACAACATTGATTTAATTTTTATCAGTGCTAAACTAATAATAGCTAATAATACAAATATTTTTACGGTGACCACACAAAAAGTTGTTAAGTAGCGTCTGTATTCAATAAATTATATTTTCTCTGTACATCCATATTGATGCCAATCTAATCGTACTAGTATGAAAAATGGTTTTGTGCTTACTTAAAGCAGCAAGTGTATTCCCGTGGTGTCGTCATCCTTTCGTAATATAAATTGGCTCCGAATTAATGGTTGGGCCAAACAATATCTGATTGTTATTCTAATGTTTTATATCTTATCCTAAAATAAAAATACGCTTTTCAGTAAAATAAAACGCTTGCAATTAAAAATGGAGGGCAGTAAAAGGATGACAATATATTTAATATATAATAATGTGTATATATGACATGACATAAATAATAACATTACGTGTGTGTATGACTTAAATTATGATGACGGTGAATATAAATAATGTATAAGTACATATAGAATATAATTTACTCAACAACGAAAAAATTGCTATTTTAAGCATAATACTTACAGCTACAATCTCAAAAACGTGCTTTCTTTTTAATCAGTTTATATAGTGCATAATGATATAATAAACACGCGTATTGCGTACGCATTTCTAAATAAGATATTACTATTGTGCTTTAATATATTTATATATATATATTTACTATTGTATGTGTGTGTGAAGCAGTTTATTTTATGCATTGAGGATTAGTATTTTTTGTCAAGTAGTTTTTCCAAAATGGAAAAACAAATCTCGACTGACTAGATGAAGAGAAATTATCTGTATAATAACGTGGTGTAGTAACTTCTTCTTTTAGTACTACTACTTCATAGCTTTACCAAAACGCGACACTAAATAAAAAGTTCGTGTTTTAAAAATATTACATATTTATATCGAAAGGGAATAAAAGGGTATGAGATTTTTCGATTGATGTTTAAATAGTCAATCTAACTTACAAAAGTGGAGGTTTGAACTGATCGTTCAATAAAAAGAGCAACATCATCACATTCGTATCAGTATTAATAATTGTATCACCACCACGCCACCGTCAATCATCTAATCAAATACTACTGTAAGAACAAAGACGAAGAAGAGGAAAAAATCAAAGCAATTTGTTTAATTGCTTCATTATGCCCCGGTTTTGGATCCTTTTAAAAGTATTATATGCATAACTTTGGATTTTAAGCATATCTATTTACTCACTTGAACTGGCAAATTATTTGTTTACATGTATCTGCTTTTAATGCCCATAAAAATATTAATGATTTATAGATTTCGTAAAAGAAATGAGCAAAAGATTAGAAATAGAAACAGGCAAAAAGGAAACAATAATAATTGTTTTACTCGCAGAAACTATTTTCAATTTCGAGTCAAGGCAACAGCAAGAACGACGACGGGACTAGTAGGGAAAACCCTTTGCTTTATTTATTTACTTTTGTTGTGCTTTAAAAGTTAACGGTTAATTTTTCTTTATTTAAATTCTCAAAATAATCGCTTGAATAGCTTAAGCTGAGACCTAGCTGAGTCTTCTTGAGAAAAGTTTTATTTTTCATTTTCTAGACAGGAATCTCCTCCTCATCATCATCAACACAGCCATAATAATATCACACTGCATTGTAATTTTATTCTAATGCCAATGCGATGCAATAATAGTGGCGAAGAAGAAAACAGAGGGAGAGAGAGAGAAAATAGACAGAAAAGCTAACAAGTTTTCTTCTTTCAACTTTTCTCCCATATTATCTGATTTATACATATTGACTTGAAGCTCTTTAATCTTCTCATTTCAGAGAGAATAAGAATAGACTCCTTGACTTTTTGCAGTGCAACTAATAATGCAGTATGCAGTAACCATTAAATGCTCAAATTGCATGGCTGCATAGTGCTGATATGACAGTCTCTTTCTTTTCCTCTCCTTTCTTCTTCTTTTCTATTCTTCATTCAAGTAGTGAGTAGTGACTATTTCTTTCTCATTTTCTTTTTCCACCCTGATTTGTAGTTAAAGGACAAGGACAAAACAAAAAGGAAATTAAATTATTCTGAAAAAATACGTTAATGTTGGAAAACAATTGTATAGTGGAAAATACGTTGCAGCAGCCATATTCAATTAAACACATGAAATCATGTATAGTTGGGGCGAAGTAATGACAGAAAATAGAGAGGGCGAGCAAGAGAAAACGAAGGCAGACTCAAAGAGGAAGATCAAGGCAGTATTTAATTTTTTTCATTTCTGGTTTCTTTTGCTTTTGCTGTTACTGTTGCCTTCTTCATTCTGATAAAAAGAATCTAGAAGCTTTCTTCATAACTTTACACAATACGAGTTATTATGATGGTGATGATAATGATGGAAAACATAATGTGTAGCAAATACTTATTAACTTCATCTTCATCACATCAATATCACCACTCAAGAATTTTTTCGCATTTTTGGTCGTCCCTTTTTCAGGTCGATTAATGAAGGCCTTGCTCAAAAAGATAATAGAAATCGCTTTGTTTTAATTATTCTTTCTTCTTTTCTTCTTCATCACCAACATTATCATCATCATCAGAATCGAGTGTCTGCTACACAGAAAGCAGCCAAAAAGATAATGAGAGAGTGGAAAAGTATTTGGATAAAAAGGATTATAAAAACATGAAGAGGGCAAATACTACAAAAATCGTATATACTTGTCTGATTATGATTTGTTTTTATAAATTGCAGTTATGGCACTGACTGAAACTTGCTCTAATTCCATTTTGATTAAAGGCAATAACGAAAAATATTTGAGGTGGCCTGCCCCACAGTATAATTGCAAACAACTTACCCCTGAGGGAACATGCCTAGACATTTCTAATAAAACAAAAACAATGCAACATAACGTAATAATAAGCAGATGGTAATAGTATCGTCTTTCTGCTCAAAGGCAGGTCAGTTTAGAGAGATGAACCGTAGACGCAGACGGACAGATAGTCAGTGAATGTGAATACTTTTACCTAACGTAAGCGATTCATGCATTACACTTTCTCGAAATTTTTCCTCTTCTTTTTCTTCTGCCGAATGTGATGCATGTTGCTGATGAGCCGAGTGAGTCTGGCCATACTAAAGATTATTGTTTAAAGCGTTAACAATTTAATTTTATAGAAGATTACAAACTCCACGACAATGAGAAACCACGCTATTGACTTTCTTTCAAAACGTTTAAAATTTAAATCGATAAATACCCTTTTTAAGTGAGATAAACTGGAGAGAAGTGTATGTCATTTAAAGTAAATAAAAAATTCAAACGCTGGAATGATGAGCCTCCGAGTAAGTATATTAAAATAATATGGATAATAATAATTTAATTTAACTTCCATTCTTTTATGAGCAACCACATTCTTTTACAATGGCATCTTTCAGAATGGTGACGATGAGCTTAGGTCCTCCATTCCTGTTCCCATTGGGATCCACATGAAGAACGTCGAGCTCCGAGAGGGCTGTTGGAACGCAGCAGGGCCTCGGTGCGAACTTCTTCCCTTTGGTTTGGTGAAGAATGTGCTGAAACATGGCGTGTGTTGAGGCGTACGCCACCCGTCTCGCGTTGCATCTGCCGTCACAGACATGTGCGTCGAATTCCTGGGGCTCCAGAATCACATCCGATATTCCCAAATCGGAGAATTTAACTTTTAGCGATCTCCTGCAGCAGGTCTTCCCGTGCCTTGTGTTAGCACATTCTCTACCTCTTCCCATATCCCTCTTATGATTAAAGCTACGAAGCGTTGATGGCTCTGAGACAGCCGCTCTTCTTGATCTCCTCTTAAGCTGTGCTTGATAAGAGGGCTTCATAAACTCCTTTGTTACCATTTTCAGACTGCTTCCATGGTGACCCCCATGTCGATGATGATGTGGTTGCTGCTGCTTTTCAGTTTGAGATGGAGGAGGCATGAAGGAATCATGGGAGGCCCCATCTCTGGCACAGATAGCCATGACGATAAAAGGACTAGATGCGCGGGTACGGACTGACCACGAAGTCACATTCCGGGTAAGATCAATCTGCGTCATACCCGTCTCATTCCCGTCCGCACAGTCGTCCTCCCCACCACCACCACCATTAAATTGGGCCAATTCAGAGATTTCCCGAAAGTCTGGCAAGTCATCCGTACTATTCCTTACGTGCCCGGTGAGTTGGCACACGGCAGGTAGATTTAAGACCACCCGCTGGATTCTCACATCTGTTCCTTCCATTCTTGGCGTGTACTGAATATCAAAACGGAACAGCCTCAACACCTTGCTCCCGATGGAAAACAAGTCTGAAAAATAAAAAGAAAAAAGGTGAATGATCAGAAATTGAATTCTTCCATCAATTTTGGTATCAGTAATAACATTATACTCTTTTTCTTTCTCTTTCCACACTATTTTATACTTATACCAAAAAGCTTGACTTAGCAAAAGTAATTCAATAAACAAAACTATTCCGCTCCTTCCCTCTCCCCATGTTAAAGTAATAACACGGGGAATAATATAGTTATTATTTCATAAATGCAGTGCCATAAAAAACCTTAAGCAATTGAAGCGTTAATAATAATAGAGCAGGCCCGGAGGAATCCCTTCATTTGCATAGTAGCAGCATCATCGATTCTCTTAAAAGTCATGCAAAAGCAAAAGTAAATGAGAGAAGAACCCTTTCTGTCTTCTTTCTTTCTTCCTCTTGTACAAAATTACTACTTTTCTTCTTCGTTATTCAGCAAGAAGAGAAGTTGCGAGTGAGGATGAGGAAGAAGGGGAAAGGATAAAGTAGAAAAGGAGACAACACAAAATATTTGTTTACACGAGGAGGAGAAAACAAGCAGCAGTGCAACGCAACGTAACCGCAACAACAGCCTCAACCGCATCAGGAAGCATTTGTTTTCATAAACGTTCCTACATTATTAAAATATCGATAACAATCAAAGTAGATTGCCAATTCTTTATACAACTTTATTAACAATAAATTTCAAAGGTAATTCAGCCGCACTTTTACAACCATTTCCATTCTTCTGGTGCTGCTACTACTGCTACTCCGATAAATTGTTGTTGTAGTGTGTAGTACACACACAATTTAGTTTTTAAAAGAAAAGAAGGAAGACATTTTTTCGTTATTTTTTGCAATCGAATTGAGTTCAAACGTGTTTGCTTTCTTTGAAAAAAACTCTTTCCTCCTTTTCGTCTTTTTTTTTTGCTCTGATCTCTGAAGATGATTATTACTTTTATGTAATTAGATAGGAGTAGTAGTAGTAGTAGCATTGGATTGGTGATAGAAGAATCAACAGCAGCAGCAGCGGTTTATTCGCGAGTGAGTGTTATTAAGCCGGTCTTTCCCCATCAGCACTATCAGCAGCAGCAGCACAGATCTGATGCATCGACATTTTTGCTTCTTCTTCTTATTTATTTATCAAGCTCAATTTAACGACCGATTACGGATTGGACTTGGATGGGTTCTATTATTTCCATTCTTTTTGGCATGATGATGATGACGATGATGATAAGCTACGATTAAAATTGGTAGCAGTATTAATGAGTGACTGCATCATGATGTGGATGATGATGACTACTCCACTTACAACTAACTGCTACTGCTGCTGTTGCTACTCTTACTAGTCTTGCCGCTGCTGCACCTATTTTCCTACATTTTTCGGATTTTGCTCATGCAAATATATGCAAATATTGATATCTACTATATTTTTTGTAAATTGATCATCTTCTTCTTGCATTTATTTAACAAGTTCGAAAAAAGCCTGAATTGTAGTAATAGCAATTTAGAGAAACATTTTATTTTAGATGGGCTTGATTAGCACGATAAACAATTGAAACTTACATTTTTATTTCTGTTATAAAATACTTATAATAATTCATCTAATCAAACACACACACACTTGTATGGATTTACTTGATTGCTTTCCTCTCTACTTCTTGTGCAATCTGTCACCCGAAGTATCTAGATACCTACGAGTATAAGAATAATAATAATAACTACTTACTTTTCTCCTTTCACAATGAAATGAAGATAGTGAAATGATCTAGTCCAGCACCAAAAAAGTTTTACAAAACAATCTTAAGTTGAAATTCCTTTGGAGAAACTTAAATGCATATTCATTTTTTATCATCGATCGCCAGTATTCCATTTTGTCGATCGAAACGATGAAGACGACATGACAACACGACGAGTTTTCTACTACTTGGTTGGTCGCATAATGTCCTCATCATTATCATCATCATCGTCTTAATTTTTATTAGACTTTGACTCTTTGACTCTTGGTGGCATTATGTACGAATCCATTTGAGAATACTTTTATAGACAATTTTCTTTTTCTTCTTTGGAAAAAATATCCAAAAGAAATTTGATAAGGAGGGTAGTGAAAAGGTTCTGGGATGTGAGGTTGTCGTTGTCATCTATTATTTTCATATAGTAGGTGACTTTTTACTGACGATGTATGAGTGTAGCCCCCTACCTGATCGTCTTGTGTTTGACCGCGTCAGTATAACTACCTATAAGGCATTATTATTACTATTACTACTACTGAATATATTTAATTCAAGTCGAAATTTTTTACCGAAGAAGGTACGAGAAAGTAATAATAATATCTAAAATCATTGTCGTCATCTACTTCTCATTATTATTATTGTTACTACTACTACTATTACTACATCAGATCAAGAATCAGGAGCAGCAAGAGTATTACCAGAACTATGGAGGAGAAAATTGTTTTCTTTTTTTTATTTTAAAGATTAGTAAGTAAATGGCAGTAGCCACTCGTCATTAGACATACGTAGTGCCAAGAAATAAGTAGTAGCGTTTTTAGCATTCTTTTCCAATCTAAAGATGATGCTAAAGAGACAGAGGAACGTTCGGAGTGTGGTGGTGGTGGTTGTGATGTGATGTCGAATGTCGATGAAGAAAAAGAAGTAGCGGAGGATGATGAGGAGGTTGCTGGTGATGGCGAATGAGGCTAATGTATGTGAGTGAAAGAGTGAAGTATTTTGATTTTTTATGCAAGATCTACTTATTATTATATCGGTTCTGTAGTAGTAAGTAGTAGTAGTAGACGAAACAGTAGTATCAGTGAATTGCTATTGTAATACATTTTGTGTGTGATAAACTGCCATCAATTACAATGGCAGGAATAACCAGATCCAGTTTTTTTTCTTTTCAGAACAGAGTATTACTACACAGCCTTCGTCTTTTCGTTTTGTTTTCTTTTGATGCCTTCAGCAAAGGATCAGATTACAAAGACCAAGGAGGAGCAGTAGTTAAACCAGCAGTTATTAAAAGTAAAACTGAAGAGGAGAGATAAACAACAAAAATTAAAATAGGGAAGATCTCAGTTTATGTAATGGGTGTTCAATCAATGACCTTATGAGCTTTACAGGAAGAAAGAGAGTCAATTTAGTAGTGAAAGAGAGAAAGACAGCGAAGGAGAGCTGAGGCAACAAAGATAGAGACAGAGAAAATTAGATACGTTTAAATAAAATTAAAAAGAAGGAGGAAAATATCTATCATAAATTATGATGAGCTCACTCTTTGAGTTGAGCATATAAAATGCTAAAATAAGCATTGCAATTTATGGCAAATTGGTTGCCAAGAAGGACGCCAAAAATAGGTAGCAAAAGCAAAAGAAATATAAAAATAGTTGTTCCATTATTAAATCATTTTCGACAAGCTACATAATAATAGATTCCTTTAACAATTCATTTCCTTTTCAGAAAACAAAGAATAACAAAAGGAAGGCGAGGTGATGAAGTAAAAATGGCAAAAAAATATTTGTTGAATGATGGGATTATATGCACTGCACAACATACTCAAACACAAAATTACTTTTTGCTTCACTAGAAATTTTTAGTGCATTTTTCTTTCAAATCCACTTGGTTTTTATGAGGCTTTGTTAGAAGATCTGCCACTGGGACGGCCACCTTTTACTACCATAAAAGAAAACGGTTTAGATTTTTTAATCCACATATACCACATTATTATTATTATGTCTCCGCTCCGCTCATTTATCAAAGTATGGAAGCAGTAAAATAAAGAACTGCCTTATAATAAGTACTTACTTTTATTTACTATTTACTTGTCAATGATCTACAGAACACAACACAAACTACTGTTTTTTTAAACGAACAGCTCGTTGACGAGCTATAAACATCATTGCGCAATGCAATAATAATAAAAATATGAAAGATTCCTCTCTCCATCTCAACTCATCATCGACAAAGGTAAATAAATAAATAGTAAGTAAGTAGGTATTTACGACATTCATGATTATAATAATGCATCGCGTCTGTCGAAGAAAGCAACATTACATTTTTTACTCAAATAATAATAATAATGGATTGTCTAAATATTGTTTTCTTTCTTCCCTGCTGCTGCTGCCGTCTCATTTTTATTTGTTTACGACTTTTTATGCAAAAGCTACAACAATGCACACAAATACATAATAAACAACGAACGAGGCCCTCTCTGATGATGAATTGAAATATATAACCGAAATTAATCTACTCACATTCGTTTTAATATAATAGGCTCATCGTATTCAGAGGGAAAAAATCCTGTCGGCATAAATCAACAGGACTATTCGCCTAAATCAGAGAATGGGTGGCTCTTGTTTAAAGAAAAAAAGTGGGAAGTGATTTTATAGCCTTAGGATGAATACACGAATTGATCAACCAGTAATCACTCTTTGTCTGCTTATTGAAGTAAAGAAAGAGAAAAAGAAAAGAAGAAAAAGAATATGAGGAGGAGAAGAAGAAACAAAAATTTAGAGAAAAGAAAACGACGTAGTCTACATTCGAATACTATTGTATACTACTAAATTCCCTTATGTAAGTAGTCAGCAGCAGCAGTAGTAGTAGTCGCATAAGTAATATTAAAAAAATTGGGCTCGGTTTGTGATCGGTATTCGGTACTACGGTAATTACTAGTACTAGTTGCAGCATTCCAACCCTAATAAATACTGTTCTATCTCTTACAGTCGGTCGTGGTATTATAATGGGACTAAAAGCTTCGCTGAACAGTTAAAGGGAACATTATCACAATTTTGCATACTTACTGGTGATGCTGCTGATGCTGTGTAGTAATGCGCGGAGGACCCGAAAAGCTAAGGCTGAGTGAAAGAGAGCGAGAGAGAGAGAGAAAGAGAGAAAGACCAACATTAAAAAACAACAACAGATGAAAGAAGGATTGATTCAATTCATTCTTTTATCATTTCAAAACCTGAAATAATGTAACCTTTTTCTCATTATTTGATGAATCTCTTCTTCCCTTTTTTCTCTATCTTTGCTTTAAAACTGCAGCGCAACTGAAGAAGCGTTTTCCTGCTGATAGTGGTGCTCTTCTTCTTCTTGCAACGAAGAAAACTTTCTTGCATTGAATTCAACTTTTCAACTTACTCTTAAGCTTTTTTGCAGTTCATCAATTTTCTATCAGTCTTTTTGGTAATTTTATGCGTCATGAAATCATAGGACAGTCAATCAGTCAGCAGCCGTGATTTAACTTGTCGTATATTGTTGTGCATAAAACGACGACGCGAAGAAGAAGAAAAAGAAGAGCCGAGGTGGTGAGTGATTTAGCGAATGTACCATCTCACCTTTGGGTGCTACATTGCCACTACTACTGTAACTGCCTATCTTACACAGTTAAAGGGCACAGGCGATGAATTTCGACCTTGAGAAGAACAAAAAGAGGGGCTGACTTCTTCATCTTTTCTTTTTCTTCTTCTACTACAGTTTTGACCGATTTTCATTAATTTTGTTGTATTAATGCTGCTGTTGACTAATCACGAGAATTCACTCAGTCGTCATAGTTTTAAAAAATATTCCATTTTTAAGGAAGAGAATCAAGTTTCCTCGAAAGAGGTCAATGCTTCTTCTTCTATTCTTTTCAAAGCTGCTAAAATTGAATTTCTTATTTTTTACCTCCAAATGTAAATAAATTCCTTTGCAAAAAGGATTTTCTTTTTTTGATGTTGATCTTCACCTTCAGAAGAGAATAGACAAGATGCGTAATCTAAAACAAAATCTATTTATCTGTTATTATGTAAAAGTCATTAAAAGGATGTTTTTAAAATACTGTAATAATTCTTAAACCCAAGAAGAAAACGAAGAACAATAATAATAATAACACATAAATACCTACGTCAAAAAATAAAATATGTTTTTCTGTTACAATACCGGATAGTCAACCGTTATGAAATCAGCAAGCTGTCACTTACTCATCATCATCAACACTTCGCGATCATCAAATCATGATTTGATTATTAATCCTGGCTAGGTACGTACGAGGTAGAGGCAATAGAAATTGATTGAAATTGAATCAATGATTGCAAGCTTCAGCAGCAGCACCACATCTACTGCCACCATTGAATTGCATTGCTGCGCTGCTACTGCTCTAAAGAAGTTTTTAAAGACAAGTTCATGATTCATTCCCGTCGCACACTCTTCTTGCTTGCTCAACAGGCAATCAATATTATTCACCCTATTCCAAAAACATCAATTATTACCATCATTAAAGTAAATATGATAATTACCTAAAACAATTACCAGTCGTTTGATGTGCTTCTTACCTACACAAACACACACAAAGCTAGATACATTCACACAAAGGAAAAAAAGAAGAAGTTCAATGAAATTTCTGCTGTCATTATTCACCTTAACGTGCTAGTTTGTCTGTTCATCTCATAAAAGATTGACAGCTTTGACATTTACTATCTATAAAAGCTTGAGAAGAGACAATCATCAACAACATCATGATCGTCAACTGCTGCTGCGTATATGAACTCATTAAAAAAGTATTTTTCCTCTGAAAAATCCTTCAATATTAGTTCTTTAGTGTCTCCAATTCGTCTGCACCATAATTATTGAATTGTTATGTACAGAAATAATTACACAATGGTGAGATTAAAACTGCGCTAATTTGATGTAAAATGTCAAATGAGTGATTGTACTAAAGGTATGCAACTGAGTCACAATCTCTATTACAAAATCAACTGAAGAGTATTATTTCTACAAAGTATTATGTTATACGAGATGAGACCAGATCAAGCAAGTCTTACGTCATCCCGAAATATTTTTATTTGACTTGGCTGCATTTTTATTTGTTTATTCGCATTTCTTCTTTTTAATGTTGCATTGCTGCCAATAATGCCGGAGGATTAAAAGAGTGGACGAAGTAGTAGTAGTGTAGTGATTGTGGTAGTAGTATTAGAAAGAGAAAATCCAATCTAAATTAAAAGTGGACAAGGGCAAATGACATTTTATTAAAAGTGTATTCATGTTTTGGCGAGGTGTTCTCTGAAATAAACATGAGTAGAAGAAACGTGTATTATGTTGTGTGAGTAGTGGTACAGGTGAAGAGGAATTGATCTGTGCGAATTTGAGTGGCATGTTGACCTGCCTCTCAAGCTTCTGGTTTTATATTTCTATAAAGTCGATGACGACGAGAGAGTCAACATGATAACATGACGATAGGAGGACCAAAAAGTGAAGGAAAAGAAAGAAAGAGAAAGAAGCCTTTTGTTTCTTTCAGTTGCTCATAAAATAAACAATAGTAATACCAGCAGCCGCAGCAAACAGCAGAATTACAAAGTTGTAGTAGCTTCGCTGGTGATGATGAAGGCGACGGTGGTGATCATGAAAATGGTTAGAAGGTGGACTGATTATTATTGTCTTCTCTTGACTATGATGGCCATCATGTTTGAAAAGCACTTTTTTTTACATTCGATTCACTTTGATTATGTCGTTTTTCAGTTTAAAAATTTTACAAAACGAAATTAAAGTTTTGCAAAAGCGCGTCTTTCATCCCGATAGTTTGTTCAAAAACGCGTTATTCAAACGCACTCATTTTTTTTGTAAACGACGGTCTGTTGATTGGTATTTCGCCGAAAGACAAATACTTGAGTTTATAATAGGGATGGTGGTGGAATGAAACAAAACAAGATGTATTTAAAATGGAGATTAAATTAAGATATTTGATTTTTTAATTTTAATATGTATTAAATGCAAATTGACTTTAAATTTTAGTTTAGCTCCGCATTTGGTTTGCAAAAAATAATGCAAGGTTGTCTTCCTTGTTTTTTTCTTAAACTCGCGGTAAGTCCAGATTTTTGAAGATGAAAAAATGTGGTTATGTTGTGTGAAATAGAACCACATTACACTAAAAATATTTATGTCTTTGAAACAGCTATTCATCAAATATTGATTGATTTTTGAGCACCTTTCCTCGCGGTTATTATATGAAACCTGTCATTTTATTGAAGTTTTTTTCTTAAAAAATAATCCGTTTCTGCTCTTGTCTACTTGTCAATCAATACGTATCATATTAAAGATATAATATTCTCCTAGAGCTGTTGCAAAGGAGCAGTTATAATAAATGGGGGAAATATTCAAATATTCATTAATTTATCATCAACATCTCTCATGTATCCGTAAAATAAATATTATGTAGGCTTTCTTGTCTACTTCTCTACTTACTTTCCCGGGTATGAAGTAGTGCAAGTTAGAAAATCTCATCTTTTAAATCCTGATTTTTTTTTCTTTAAATTTAAAAGTCAATTGCTGTAGCCGAAATCTCTATATTTAAATTATTGCTTAATTCAAGTGCATCCTTTGTGAATTGCGCAAGTACATGAAATAATATTTAAATTATGAAGGAACAATGTTACAATTAATATACACTCGTCATTAAGTATGATGATGAGGAGTGAGACGGAGACTCAGCTCGGGTGCAGCAAAAAATGACTACTGAATGTTTGTATTTATTTATTTTGTCTATTGTACAGCGGAGAAGTCAGAGAAGAACTTTTACTAGATCAATCAATGCAAATCAAAATACGGGTGAAATTAAAAGGTTGAGAGTTATTGAGCAGCATTCTCCTTAGCCAGCAGCAACAGCAGAAATAATGCAATGCAAGTACCAACTACACACCCAACAACATTTTGGAGTAACTGTTGCCCATCGGCAATGGCTCGTTCTCTTCTTCGCTTTTTCTTCCCATTTATGTTCAAAGAAGTTGACTACTACTACTTACTTGTTTACTACTGCGGCTACGCTGCTGCCGTTGTTGATGATATTAATGATAATCGGATCGGATGCAATTTCGAAAGAACCTGCTGCTCTTATGCTTCTTCTTCTAACATTTTTGCATCTTTTTGTTATATTGATGCACTATTATTATAAGGGAAGGGTTAAACGAGAAGAGTACGAAATGTTTTGATAAAGACTTGCTTCTCAAAGCCACAACAACTGTCATATTACCGTATCCTATCAATCTCATTTATTTGATTTCATTATATTTGTAGTAGTGCAATGCAGTCTTTTTGTCTGCAGGATTACTGAAGCTTCAAACAACTTAAAACGTTTTGCAGGAACTTTTTAATGCCGACGTTTTCAAATGATTCGCGTTTCGCGTATTATAGACAGACATCGACTCGACAAGTCACTCACAGACCAAATAATATTTAGCGCATTAACGGTCAGATTTATTATGTCCAATCACTATTTTCTTTTCTGTAAAAATGTTTGTTAGTGGATAGATTTATGAAGAAAGTTTTCTCCTAATAATAATGCAAAACAAAACGTAGTGTAGACTCAAGCTCGAATCTCTGACCAACCAGCACACAAAAGAGAAGAATATGAAGAAGGTCCTGCTGCAGGGCCTCTTTAGATTACTTTGTTAAAATTTTTTGAATTAATTGCAATGCGTCTTTGAAACTACGTATAGTTTTGTATGCAGAAAAGATTTAAAAGTTGCGTTTTGATTTGTCTGGCTAGAGCAAAAATCATTGATTTAGAAGCTGAAGACTAAGAAAGAGAAGAAGTATCTAAAAGTATAAGAAGAGAATTTTTTGGTGTAAATGTTGCTGCCCTGTTACCAGTCCTGCTACTAGGGTTATATGTACGACGACGACTACGATGTATGAAATACCAAACATGATTTCGTAATATGCTTGTCAGACGACATTCATTTGTTTAGTACCTACACTAAGGATAAAAAAGTGTTCTTTGAAAACAATTTTCAGATAAGGATGATAATGTGCCCAAACTTTTATAAGCATTTTGATTTAGCTGAAAAGCAGAAGAAGAAGAAGAATAAGAATAAGAAGGGGCTCTCTCAATCTATTATAACTAGATAGATAGCTTCAGAGATAGGCAGATTTATCAGACGAAATCAAAGCCCAAGTTTAGTCTTCTTCGTCTCATCTATCCATCCATCCATCTATCTATGTCTTGGTTGCTCAATAAAAATGAAACCAGTACAACCGCATTAATGAAAGGATCAAAAAGAAGATGTTCACCAGCAGGATGAACGAATGCTAGTGAACGTTCATTGCTGTAATCATCCACATAATATGAGCTTTTCAGCCTGAGCTCATTCCTCCATCATCAATGCACTTTTGCATTGCTTTTTGCTTTTACCTACTATTATGCACAAACACAATAGCAAAGAAGAAGACAAAATCAGGAACAAACTGTAAAAGCGTAATACAGTTTTACACGAAAGGGTTTAAAAAATAAAAAAAGAATAATATTTGCTGAAATGAAGGTAAATAATCAAGTGCATCTCTCATACAAACAATGGTTTTCATTGCCGGTGTGTCAATCAACAGAAAGAAATAGAAATACATAGAATACATAGATTCATTTTCATATTATGTACAAAGAAACTGTTCCCTCCTCGTGAAGGCATTTCATTTCAACTGAATTGCGATCATCATCAGCTTGACGATGACGATGATACTCATAAATTTTAAAGATTAAGTTATGACGACGACGATGATGATGATGCTACGGACGGATTATGACGACGATTGCTTTCTTCAGTTTTTGACCTAAATACCTAACCTTTACCCTAATAGCTGCGCAAGACAGTGCAATGGTTACCACCTTAATTAATTTACCTTTTTTAAATAATCAAATCTCTTATCAAGGCTGCAAAAATGTATTTCGTTCTAAAAGCCTGCAGTAAATGCATAGACGAAATATTTTTCATAATTATCAATTTTTAATTAGGTGACAAATTCTATTTTATAATTTTAAAATCGTCACGTACTTGCTATGTATGCAACAATGCAATAACAACTCAGCACGAGAAAATTAATCATAATAATTATGTTGGAAGGTGAGAACGAGACAATTCTTGACGTCTTCAAAAAAAAGCGTTACATCGCTCTCCTGTTTTTACCGGTTAGTTTACACAAAACGAAAAAATTGCAATTGCAATGTGGTTAACGTTCGGAGTGATGCACATGTGTGAGCAGGAGCTTTCGCTCTCACGCACTCTGTGTGTATTGTGTACATTAGTACATAGCAACAAAAACAACTACCTACTTATGTAGCAAACAATCCAGCTCAATTCAAACAATAAAAAATTTAGAAACGTATGGCCTAATTCTAACTGTAGTTTTTTCAAAATCTATTTTGAAACTTTTATAAATTAGCTTAAGTAAATCATGCCTTGTCATGAACGAGACAAGCTTGTAGATTTGAGTTAAAAAGCTGAAAATAAGACATTTCTGTTAGTAGGCGTGTGTAGGTATGTTATTGTATTAACAAAAAGTATTTCTGTTTCGATATATTTTTAGGAACTTACTAATTATCCCCGCATGTAATGTATGCAATTTTGTATAAAGATTATCTGGCGGGATCTGCAGATATATTATTGGCGATGATAAAACAAACAAGATGAAAAGGCACGAACTCATTTCACCAACCCTACGTTATCTACTGTGCTGATGCTGATTAATTTCCTTCGACACACAAAAATAAGAATTAGCTCATTTGTCAAATGACTATGAGAGTAGCAGGATAACACAAGCAACAGCAACCAAACACAAAGAAAGTGAGTGACGATGGAGTCACGTTGAACGTTTTATGAAATCGATACAAATGATTTAGAAGGAAGACCAGACTACTTTTTGTGTCAACACTCAACAGCATTTTATTTTTTAAAACGAAAGCATGCCAAGTGCCGCAAAAAGAACAAAAACTCTTGAAATACGATGATAATTAATTTTAAAATCGGATTTTTGTACATTTCTGATACGTTTTGTTTGGTCAGACAGAATTGATATTGACAGAAAGATTTAATTTAGTATTTCCGTTCTAAATTATAACGTCTAACTTAAGAATTTACTAAATTTTTCAGTGTCTGAAAGGTTTTTCTTTTTTTTTCATAAAAAATAACTCTGAAAATTTGTGACATTTTTACCGGTTCTGAAAACGAATTTATTTTCGCAAAGGGAATCTTATTGTCAACAAAGAAAGAATTTATTGCATTAGTAGTATACTATCCAAAACTAAATTTATTAGACGGGGCATAATATGCTGAAACAACAACAACAAAAAGCTCGTCAGTTATCTAATGATTGCCGTAGTAATAGCTTAACTGAGAAGCTGTTTCTCTTTCTGCCAATATTTTTGCCTCTGTCAATAACTTTTTATGATCCATCAATTATTTGCAGTGTTCTGTGTGTGGGAAGCACGTATAATATGCTTCTTAATGCAATTCTTTACTCTTTCATTCTTATATAAGAGCATAATATGACATATCATTTTGAACATGAATGAGTCAAAAATTAGAGCCGAGCTGGGAGATGTGGAGAAGCAGATTAGTCAGAATCAGAAGAGTGAATTTTCTTAAAAGAAATTGTCAAAGGAAACGATCATGGTAATATAAGGCGAAGTGGAGAAGAAGAAGAAACCTGAAGAAGAATACGATCATGATCATGAAAGCCACTATGTACCAACATCATCGTCTTCACGTCACAAATCACAATACCCAAGAGAAGAAGCTCTATCCATTTTGCTCTCATTCAAGTCATTTTGGGTGGCCAAAATTGTCACTCAATTTTGGTTGTCACTCAAAAGCAACTAGACCAACGATGGATGAGATGTTGAGAGAAGAATATAATGTTTTCCGCATGTGCAGAACCCACCCACACACACGACAAACAAACTAAAAAAATAATAATGATGATAATATTTTATTATGCCAAGTCGAGTTTTAACTTTCTTACACATACTTACACACGCTCTAAAGTCTAAACTATTTCTTCCTTATCCTCTCTTTCTCTCTGCCTGCGATTCCTTCTTCCATTTCATTCTCTCTCCCTCTACGCCTTTCTATGATGATGGGCTTGGTTTTTCATGATTTCTTTCTCTTACTACATAGCCTTCTTCTAGAATAACTTGTACGTTTAGTCTGCAATTCTACCTGTATGAAACATCAGTGAAAGGTTCAAATCGTCTAGCCTAGATGAACTGGTATAAATGCTCAGTAGCATAAATAATTTAAAAAATCACGAAGGTGTAAAGCAATCAATAAAAACAAATGCAAGCTAGTCTATTGCTCATGTATGTACACCTTTCTACTAGTAACTAAAGATGATCTCTTGTAAAATTAACTATGAGCTATAAAACTTGTACATGGTAAACTACTGTCAATGATGTTTCAGATTTTAGAAAAATATTTGGATAGATTAATGAGTTTATAAAGCAAAATATTTTTTACCGACATACATTTACGTTGAACAACAAGTGTCAAATGAGATGATATCTATCTGATAATGAGAAGAGTCTGCTAAATTAGGTGTCTACTACGCACAACTTCGATGATGATAAGTTGCTTGTTTTGTCTTTGTGGTGATTGTTAGTAAAACACATATTAACTTCCCCTTCCAAGGTTGATTTAACTTTTAAATTGTCAGCACTAATCTACAGCTAAAAACGAAGACAGGTGAACTGACTGACTTTATTGAAACAATGCGATTTATGCCACATAAGTTGTACGAGTTTATGTGAAAAAAAAGTTGTTTGCGGATTTATCATTAGTCATGTAAAATTCCTTCGTCTTTCAAAAAACTACACTTTTTGGATCAAGTTTATTGTTGGGTGCTATAACTACAGTTATGCGTACTTAACTAGCTATCGTATTTGAGGTGTAGAGATGTGATTATTTTATGTCATTTAAATACGATTCTGTAAAATTTAATGGAAAGTTTAAATAATTTTATCAGCAATGAAGTAAAATATGCTTTGACAATAAAGTATCCCAATCACATCAAGAAACTTAAAATGACAACAGATGCTGATTTTATGCAGTAAGTCTCACTCAACGGCTGAATATTATTATTACAAGAACCGAAATAAACATAACGAGTGTTATAATGAGGAGGATGATGAGGACCAATCACAAATTCTATTGTTTACGCAATGAGCAGGTTCGCCAATAAAGCTAAAATATTATTGAACGGTTACTCTCACACTTTAATATTGGACCAAACTAATTTGACCAGTTTTCCGTAGATTCATAAAATTCAAAAGTTGAAATTCGCCACTACCATACCGCATAATGTAACTAAAAGGATCTTATCATCACCAGCGACAACAACAACAAAAACGCAACAACGCAAGGAAGGAACTTGCTGTGCAAATAATAGATGTTTTCAGTTCATAATAACAGAAATCCTGTGATGATGTTATCTTGACAATGATTGTCACTTTATTTAATCTTTCAGATTTGTTGTTGCTGCTTACACATGAGTGAGTAGAACAACTAGCGAGTTTTTAAAAGTTTGTTGCTGTGATGCTGAAATAAAACTTTTGTTTCATCGTTGCTTTTTGAAAAGTTGACAATTGTCAAGAGAAGAAGAAAATGAGGAGGAGGCGGTAGATGGAAAGATGAGGATGAAAGTATCACTGCCCCCAGTTTTTCTTGCAATACTTTAATATAATGTTTTTCTGCTTTTTGTATCTGCTTCTTCGTATTAAAACGATCAAGTTCAAGAATTTTTCCTTTAGAAGGAAAAGAATTATCTGTATTTATTTTGGACATGGAAATTATCATAGAGGTCCTCGTCGTAGTAACAATCCTAATTAAAAAAGGTTAGTTAAAGTAATGGCGTCTGAGTATAATAATATTTTTTTAAGAAAACGGAGTCATCAACAGCAATTAAAGTCAGAATTAAGGACCGCTCAACATGCAATTAGAACTGTTCGGGCTAAAAAATGCGGTTAAAGTTGGGGTGGATGGAAAAAGCCAAAGAGCGGGTTGTTCTCGTTATTTTTTTCAATGGATCTTTTTTTAACCCTTTTCAGCAGGCCACCTCCATCCTATTATTATTTGTTATTATTTGCCGGTTTAAGAAGAAGTGAAATGAAGAAGCAAGTTTGCCTATTCATTTGAGTGAGTGATCTCAATTTCGTTATAAAAAATACTTTCTTTGGACAGCAGAAAAGAAATATTAAGTATTATGCTGAGGAGAAAACAAAACCCCTCCACTCCACCACACCATTTGCAAAATTATAGTAATAATAATATGAAATGATATTGAAATGATTTACCTCCTTAGATGAAGAAATCTTATTATAATCGGGCATTGTCAATCTTTCTAAACCACTTTGTTGTTGTTTGTTATTCTTCTAATAATAATGATATCATCATAAAATAAAAAATGCCTTAATTAAAAATAAACCTTTATCACGTGTTGCTACAATGACATGATTCTTGATACTAGAAAGAAACCTTTGAGTTTGTATGTTACACATGTGAGAATACCATTGTAACCATGCATGCCTACTTTAAAAAAGAGAAAAGAAATCAACCTTTTGCTTTGAAAAATGATGGAAAGGAATGAGCAACAATTATCAACGACTTCAAACAACAACTTATCTAGTCTTCATACCATATTTGGCAATGACTGGTTATTATTACAAGTAAGTTATACCATTATTTCCTTCTTTACAATTTTTGACCGTAAAAAACAAAGAGGAATGGGAACTTCCCTGTTCCTCAGCAATATAATTGCCATTTAATTGAAAATTTAAAGCAAGCAACGCGAAGCACACATAATTTGGTAGGCATACATTTGACGAATGTAGGTATGCAAATACAAAATTGCAGAAGTGTAGTAATGAAATGCTTCTACCTCACGAGTGCACTAACTCTAAAGTGGCTAAGAAAACGATAAGAGTCACAAAGGAAGTGAAAGGATGTACGGATTTCATTGCTGTTCATACTTAAACGGCTAAAATGGAAATAAAACTGAAGATAAATCCGAGTGAGTGAAGAGGTAATAAATCTATTAGGAAAGGATAAGATTTTCCTCTGTTGCTTGTTTGCTTGTGGGTATGCAGTATGCACAATACCTTACATCAGAGAAAGAGATATCATTCTACTGGTGTACTTATCAACACACATTATCACAATCATCATCCTCATCATTATCATCATCAGCAACAGCAAAGCGGCAGTAACAAAATGAGAAGAGTGGCTGCTATAATCCAAAAAGTAAGTGGTGCGCGCGGCAAATAAACAGAATAAAATATGTAATTTATTTCAATTCAGTCAGACATCAATTCTTCATCAGCCTCTCTCTCTCTCTCTTTCTTTCTTGCGGCTTTATTTCACCTCACTTCTTCTTCAACACTTGCAAATGATTTCCATTTATGGAGAAAGTGCTCATTTGAAACTGCTGTTGAAAAGAGCTCTAAAAAGGAAATACGTGTAGACAGACGAGAGATAGATGGGATCCGGAGGAGATGAGTGACGAAAAAGATGCCAAAGTATTTTATAATAATAATGACTGAGCACAGTGTGCAGAAGAGTCCGCTTGAAAAAGCGAGTTTGTTCAAACTGAACTCACTCACACAAACAAACACTTCAATTCTATACGGTAATTTGGGAAAAGGAGGAGGATAATAATGATGATATTGGTGATGATCACCATCAACACCACCACCACAGAATTTGCATAAAGATTTTGAATTGTTATTACTTATTACGAAAAGAAGGAAGGGTCATGAACCGAATTTTTCCACCTCATTACAAAAAAACATTAATTTACAATGAAAGAAAGTGCTTGTCGAATGAACGATTCGAAAGACAAAAGAGGCCAAATAACGATAGATTCCTGGTGTTATGGATGTGATATTCTGTGTTGCTGTTAATACAGTACACGCCTTTTCTTCTTCTTTTCAAAACAATGAGATGAAGACAGGAAGGACAGCCCCCAACCTAATTCAATTTTAAAGCAGCCAGTAGTGTCAATAACTGATTAAAAAGAAACTTTCAAATAATGTACAGTTTACACTTTACAGTATTTAAAGAAATAGGGACAGAAAAGCTACATCGTTATCAGAGTATAATCATTTTTAGTAATTAGCTACCCATAATAATCATATCTCATATCTTTAGTATACGCTTTAAACAGACTTTAACTTAACAAAAGTTAATGGAGAATAATAATATTATGGTGAAAAGAAAAAGGGTAAAACGAGAAATTCAAGTCCATATGCTTAGATATTTTATTATTATTGCTACTACAATTTTGTAATATAATATAATGTGTAATGTATGCCTATGACGGTGACGCTGCTTTTCTGCTACTACATTTGGCATTTTTTATTCTTTTTCTTTATTACATTTTGTTTCCATATTGAGCCTTTACTCTTAATTAGAACGACTTTACTGCTATTACGTTTGTGAATAGGGACGTTTAGCATTAATCATTAGTTACCACAGTCGCATGGCATATAGCATCGCATTCTCCTTTCAAATTCTCCAAAGTAGCCTAACCAGCCATAGCAGTATCGATAAGTTGATTCTAAAATCATCTTATTTATTTTTTTGAATCAGCTACTCGTACTGTTATTACTGTTCTTTGGATCCATTATGATTCACAATTTTCTTTAATTATCTTTAAAGATGAAGGGGTTTGGAAAGGAGGGAGAAAGAGCATTTTTCAAAAGTTAGGACCTAAGTACAAATTTAATGTGGAATGTGAATTTGCGGACGTGTTGGTCATTTATTGTAGTGATCAAAACTGAGAACACCGAACTGCACGATTTGTATTAAAGTAATTGTCAGTTTGTGACAACAATTCAGTCAGCCAAAGCGTGTTAAACCGGGCATTTGGATGCAAAGTCAGTCGCGGAATTCGCAAACCTCAGTGAATCATCATCATCATTACTGAAAGAGAGAGCCAGTAAGCAGTTCGTTGTAGAAAATTAGTTATTATAAATTATAACAAAGCAGTTTCTAGTACTACGCTACGTGCATAAATGATTAACTATTATTATTATGATGACGTTGATAAGAGTAAAGAGCTTAAAACGGATGGAAGAATGGATGTTATCTTAATATTAAGATGCAAAAGTATTTATGTCTTTTAAAAACTCAAGACCAGAAGCATTCATAAAAAATATTACGAATTTAAGATAAAATATCAGCAAAAGAAAAGGAATTATTATGTACAGTGCGGTGTTATTTTAAATTTTAGCACGTCGCGTTTCTAAATGAGCTCAAAGTTCACAATAGAGGGAAATAAAATTCGTTCAACGAAATTAAGAATAGACTCGACGAAGAGTGCTGCGCTGTTCCCATGCTCAGTTAAGGGTAAGCAATTTCGGATACGTGTTCGGTTAATGAGGATAAAACATATAGGTCTGCATACTTTCCTATATAGATTCTAAACGCATGCATCTTGGTGACTTTAAATTTAAAATTATCTATTTGATAGTAACTGCAACACGATAAAGCACGAAATTCCTTTGGACAAAAAATAAGAAAGTTGCGTTGACTTAAACAATTATAAAACTTTGTTTGAATTAAGAATCACTAACATGAATAAATTTAATTCTCAATTGAATAGTTTTTCTAAAGGTTCAGAAGTATTGTGGGGAAATTTTAACCATTAATGGGAAAATATTTTGGGAAAGAAAATGTTGTTTGTTGATGTGAACAACACAATAATTATAGAGAATGAATAGTCTTAACAAAATAAATAAAAATATTTTACATAATTGAAGATCGAATGAACTGAAAGATTCTCACAAAAGCAATCAAACGAAACACGGAGACAGAGGCGGCATTATTGCCGGCATTACTGTTAACTATATTTTGAAATGCAAACATGCAAAAATCTTGTTTGGACATGAGGAGATTAGTGCTATGCACTTTTAAATTTATTAGTTTTGCCGGGCTACTATTTACCCGCAAAGATGATATTCCTTGAATAAATTTAATGCAAAATCCTTTCAGGTTTTATACACCATTGCTTTATCTGTCAATCACCAGAAGGATTTTTTTTCAAAAATGCATTTTAAAACGTTTCATTTATCAAGTTTCATTTTCTTGATAATACGTTACAGTCAAGTGGGAGTTGGTAAGCTTTGATACTTGGTAAACTGTAAGTGGCAAATCAAATCAATGAGTAATTTTTAAAGTTGGAAGTTTAAAAAACATTAAATTTATTGCAAGATTTACATTGCCCTCGAGCATTATCAAAAGAAAATAGTTGTAAATCCAATAACTTTTTATGCACATCCTCCTCCAACTTCTTTTCTTCAGCAACTTCCACTCATCACATTTATTTTTTCATTTTTTATAATAATAATAATGACATAATAAATAAACGTTTATTTAAACCAGTAGCATAGCCGCAGTAGTAGCAGTACAATATTTGCGTTCACATCATTCGTTCGTACTACCAAATCCAGGTTTCCTTATTGTTTTATTTGGTAAAAACTACTTTGGAACTTGGACTTAAATTTTAAAGAAAATCTCTAAAAAAGGTACTTTTTACGAGGTCAAGTTTTACTCCGCACGGCTCGTCGGAGGATGATAATTTAATGAGACTCTCTGTAACAAAGTTTCTGTCATCATTAGCTAAATGATATATCTCTCCTCCTTGTTATCATAACCATATAATGCTGCCATTAGCATTCCTTCTTTCTTTCTTCGAAGTATTATTATAAGAAAATGTACCAAAGAAAAAGAACAAAAGCACAGAAGCTAAACAGGAGCAGTAGCAGCGAAAAGGGGATGATTATGAATGTTTTGTTTGCTATTTCCATTGCTATACATAAATTCCTTCAGCAGCAGCATCACTACAGAAGCAACTACAAAAGGAGGCATCAAATTGTCTCATCGTGATTTATCGGCGTCCATTAGTTCGATAAAAGCAGATGACTAGGCAATAAGAAAAGCTTAAAATGGCAGTTTAAGAGTACCAACTTGCGAAAGCGATTTTTTTACATACAACAACCTATTCAAATTCTCAACCTTTTCTGCATAATAAATACAATTTCTTATTTCTTTGCATATTCTACAAGAAAGGTCTCTTGTTCCACACACTAAATGTCGTTGAAGAGCAAGCTTTTACGTTAAAACTAAACAATAATAATAATATGATGGCTTAAAATTTAATTAAAGATAAAAAGTAGGTAAAAAGGATTTGGCGTTACCTGTACCATTATCATGGTATGTTTTCGCAATCGTTACAGCTTTTTTTCTCCGATCCTTAACTCCAATTAAACCTCTGTTGGCTTCTTTCCTCTTCTTCACATTCCTCATGTACTCCGTATACGCTTCAAGATACTCCTCTTTAGTTATGTTATACTGAAAAACAAAATAAAATAAAAATTACTATTTTTTTGTTTGACCATTTTTCACCACACACGCACGTCTATTTTTATCCAGTGAAATGATGGGCGTTGAGCAAACTCCCGTTTAAACTACCTTCTTTATACACATTTAAATTTAAATTGTGTTTTTTAACTTCCTTAAAGGAGAAAAGAAACAATTAGCCTATTTGGTTTATTTTCAAAATACTAAAATGCTTCAATGGTGTGGAATGGTTGGTGGTAGGAAGTTGAGAAGGGGTATTTTAATGATTTGTATCTATGAACTCATTCTCATTGTTTTTTCTGAAAAGAGTACTTTATTTCATAGAAAAGGTACGAACGCACGGGGGATAGTTTAGATTCTTAGTACGATAGATAAAGATCAGTCTTTTAGGCCACGCACTGGTTAGGTATTAAAAATATAATATGAAGTAAAAAACCCAACAAAAAATGAAACGGAGAGACACAACAAAACGGTCAAGTGTGAGATGAGAAGGATAGACGGTGTAGGTATTGAATTTCCTCTCTTTCTCTGTTAAATTTCTTGTTGGGGAGTTTATGAGATCACCGGCCCGATCCCCTCTGCTCTCCCTGGATATTTAATACAGATGAGGTTGACACATAAAAAATAACAAATTCCATGTGCCACTACCACGCTAAAACAAAATGGGTAATATGTATAATATAATATAATACCTACCTACTACTGATTGATCAAAATGGGGAAAATGTTTTCTTAAAACAACAAAAAGGACATCAACGACGTCGATCTCACCCGCGAGATGGAAAAAGTCACATCTCTGAAGTAAATGAGAGAGAAACAAACAAAAAGAAAAAAAGGATGGATAAAAATCATCTCAAATTTCTAAACGCCATGCAGCAGAGACACAAAGATAAGTTTTGGTGATAAGAAGGACAAAGTTCTTCCTTCCCCCAAAGCTTACCTATTTTATATTTTTTCCATCCATATCTAGCCAATCTTCTTCTTCTTTTTACATTTCATTGCTACACGTACATAGGTATTTTAATTTTCTGGTTTTGTCCTTTTAGAAAAATTGATCGTGTTGTTTATGGAGATTTTCCCTTCAATTCAATATCGCATCGTCTTCTCGTGAATTGTTTATTGCTAAGGACAAAACCGTTTCTTACGGATGATAAGTGAAATAGAGTAAGAAAAAAACATTACGCGATGTAACAATAATATTTTCAATAGATCCTGCTCCAACCGTCGGAACCACATAGCAAATCACCAAAAAGGATTCAACGTACTGACATGATAACCAACAACAAAATCTATAGGAGGCGTGAAGGAATAAAGATTTAAAGGAAGGATAAACTTCAATACCATTCAGAGATGTAACTTGATTATATCCAGGATGACAGTCTCATTAAATCCGTAACATACCTAAAGGTGATATTATGAATACGGATGATGATGATGATGATGATGAAGTAGAAGAAAATGAAAATAATGATGCTGACTAATGAATAATTTGATATGTATGCAAGTAAGTGATGTCACACTTACGTAATAAAAAAGAGCAGCAGACATATCACACACAAAATCTCAATGTCACATTATTGTTATCATCTCATCATCAGCATCAACAATGTGCATTCCATCTTCCAAATTTAGAACTGTTCTTGTTGGAAACAATACTTGTCATTTAAGCAGTTGATTGTTGAAACTTGCAGCATAAGTATCTATGTACCTATGTATATCCATACCATAATTCCCGTCAGGTAGAGACTAGAAGAGTATTGTAGACTAGACAAGACATTTCCTTTTTTATCTAACCTGTACTCATATTATTGTTTCTTTTTTATTTCTCCCTCTGATTTTGGCCTAATCAGTACCAATCAGCATTATAGCTGAATTGGTATTTATTTTTCATCATTACCATGATTTGTTTATTATTTTTATGGCATTAAATAGGCATCTTTTTCATTTCATGTATTAATTTATTTTTTGTTTTACTTCCATTTTTTGATTTTATTTTTGCCTTGTTTTATCCTGCTACTATATTTTAATTTAAACATGCATGTATAATTATTTTATTTCACTAAAAAGTATGTTTCTTTTCAAGAGTAATTTGTAGCTATTTAATTTGAACGTTTTCCTAAACAATGAAATAGATTGATGATGGTATTGACTAGCTACGTTTTGTTTAATGGGAAAACCCTTTTGACATCAATCAAAGACTGGAAATTCTCAGCTGTATGGTATCTAACGAAACCATGAATGAAATGGTACTGTGTGGTAGTGTTGGTGTGGTAAAGGTAAAACTGATGATAAGCGAATCAAATTGGAACGATCAACACTCCAAATCTCGTCTCAACTAAACATAAGGAGCATTACTCTTATAAAAAACCAAAACAATCCCGAATCAAATGAATTTTACAAAAAACCAGACTTTTTGCAGGCTTTTTAAGAATGACTTCAACTGAATTCGCTTGAATTCACGGAAATACCAAAAACGCACACAAACTTTGCCACAGAGAGGAAAATTTTGCCAAGCAAAGAGGCAAACTGGACTGACTATGAGAGAAGTTGAGAACTGTCCAGGAATGGCAGGTGTGTGTGGGTAAATGGGGAGTTATTACGAATTCAAAAGTTGTAGACATGACTGAAATAAAACCAATCATTAAAATATTAGGTCAAAATTTTTCAGACTAGTTTTAATTTTGTAAAGAATAAAAAATTAGCAGAAAAACTTGTCTTTTAAAATAAAATATAATACAAATCTACCGGGAGGTGAGGTTTGGTTAAGCTAGACCAGACAAGAAGAAACTGACAGGACAATTTAAAACTTTTTATGTATGCAATGCATGGTTATTACGGTTGTCCTACGTCATCGTCATTCATGAAACCTTCTTCCTTCTGTCTCTCTCTCTTTCTCTCTCTCTACCCATCTTTAAAATATGCGTAATGAATTGAATCAGTTCAATTCCTTCATTTATCTATTATCAGGAGAGAGAAGAGAAAAAAAGGTAAAAAACTACAACTACATGATGGGGAAACTTAGAAGCATCTGAAGTGGAACATCATCATCATCATCATAAAGGATGTGATATATCAACTGGAAATACCCAGACTCAGACCGACCGACCGACACAGGCGGGGAAGAGCAGGTAAGAAAGCAACCTGCAAAAAATGTATCATTCCCTCGCCAATTCGCCATCACAATCAACATCATCAGCAGTAGCAGCGTTTTTATTTTATCATCCGTCATTTCATCAACCCTCTACACTCCTCACATAAATACACACATTTCATTGCATTGCATATTGGCTTCAATTCGATAATAAGTGTGTTCATTTATATTACGCTTATGCGCTAAAAATTTTTTATTCTTTTGCTATCAGGTAGGTAGTTGGTAGGCATTATAAAATAATTGCAAACGTTCGCTAACGTGAAAATCAACAACTGTCACGCGGCGCAGCTGCTGCTGTGGCTATTAGATATACTGCTACTCGAAGATGAGTCCTATTAAAAATCTACCTGTCTTCTTGGCTGAGTCGTTGGAAAGATCTAAATTATAAGGAACATGTGTTGTGTGAGCTGTTGTTGGTCAACTGTATCTTTTGTTGATGTTATTGTTGATAGTAAAAATGGACCTAAGCAAGCGTCGAATTGCAATTGGTAGGTATACAATAAAATTGCGTAAATCAGTTGGCAGAGCGTCGTTTGCGTTGCTATAAAATATAATTGTTTATATTAGCAGTCGAGTCGAGACAACGACATGCTTCCGCTTTTAGTACTTCAGTGTGTGAGTCTTAATTCAAAATAATATGAGTCATAAAAGAGAATTTAGGTATTCGTATTATTATGCTGTTTTTTATAATGTAGAGGATAAATAGGTATTGCGTATTATTAGGTCGCAAAAAAATTGAAGCAGGATTTACAAAACATTTCGAAAGCTAAGATCATCACTTTAACATGCTAATAATAGATAAATATTTAAAACTGTATTTACAGTACGTACGAATGTGCTTTCAACCTGCTACGTTACAGAAACAGCAAAGTCAAAGCTCATCATCACGACGATTGCACCTCGTTGTTTTGTTACCCTGTAATTATCCAATTTTCACATGCTTTAAAGCCATTATGTCATTATTCATTATTATGCGACCAGTTTAATCGCTTAAAGTATGAATGACCTCAGCAGCATATCAGTAGAACGTAAATTTCTGTTAAATTTTCACTGTTTGCAGAACTTATTTATTTCTTAAGTGATCGAGTAAATTTTTTGCCGTGTTACTAACTAGTAGTCATTCTAACTAAAATCTTTCAAAATTTGTTGCTGTTATTATGTTATTATTACGATGATTAATTATATAAACATGAAAATATACCAGGATGAGTCATAAATGTATGTAGCGTTAAAATCTTTGTGGAATCCCCTTTGACTTATGTAAGTATAAAAATTATTATATGCAAGTTTTACTACGTAATTAATTTGCTTTATTAATATAATTGCAATGAATTGGGGAATTCCAACTAACTCATCGAATCGACTGACTGACATAATATTACCTGCTTTCTTGTATGTAGATGTCTTGTACAGTACATGATGTTTGCAAAAGGTTTCTATTCGATCTGTTAGACAGACACCAACAAAAAAATTGAGCTGAAACAACTGCCTTTTGTCTTCATCTTCGAATTTGCAAATAAAATCTTTGAGTCAAGTGCGAGTAAGACTTGCTTGATTATTGCTTTTTTAAAAGAAGAAATTCATTATATGATTTACGTACCTACCACTACGGAAGGCAATAAAGTAAATAGGAGATTACTGCCGCAGTACTACTTGCCATGTTGTCATTGCTTTAATCATCAACATCATCATCATCACCATCGGTCAACAAAAACAAAGCTACTTCGAGTGGCAGATGTACCGATGACGGGGAGTCATATAGTCTCTTTGCAAGTTGTAAAATAAAAATCCCCGTTAGATGCAGTTTTCTGCGAGTTGATTTGGAGATGATGAGCTAATGCCACAAAAATCGACACATTCGTTCTGTCTGAAAAACGAATTTCAAAGAATTGAAAAATATAAGACATTTCACATTAAATTTAATGTGTGATACGGAGACATTGCGGATTATGTATTTTTCTAAAAGAAAAGTAGAAAAAACGTTACCAACTAACACGACACGTCCAACCTTGGAACCTAATGAGCGATATGATGAGTGCGAGTGGAAGGACCCCAATTTAGAGATAAAACTTTTTTTTAAAAAGAAAGTAACAAAATATAGACAGAAAAACGACTCTAAGTAATCTGAGTTCGGCGAAGAAACAACCTTTGAAATGTTCTCAACAGCTTATCATCATCATCGTAGTCGTCATCGTCGTCGTCAAACGACAAACTATTGGAGAGCCGTAAAATTTGTCTAAGCTATTAAACCAGTCTGTCAAGAAAATACTATATATTTTCAGGCAAATGTCCAACCGAATTTTTGCAAAGAATCTCTGCAATTCGCCTTTCTTCTTTTTTATAAAAAAAGTTTTGTGTTTTTGTACGGTAACATAAAATATAGAAGAGACTCATGCAAGAAAATTCCTGGACACTTAATATCAGAATTGCTTACGTTTTTTTAAAAAAAGAAAGTACCCAAATCACGCTTACATTCCAGTCAAGAAAATATTACTGGAAATGACCCATTTATATTCATTATATGTGGTGCCACAAAGGATTCAAAAATCATTCCGCCAAGAAAGACAAATTCGAAATGTAATTAATTATTAACTAACTGAGCAATTACATTCGTTACCATCAATATTTTCATTGTACCTGCATAAATGTTTTTGTTAGTTATAGAAAAAACTTGCACAAATCATGTTTCATTTCAATAATAAAGTGATGATTATTCCCTATGATACTAAATATCGCTATCATAATAATCCTTAGTCTACAGTATAAAATTGCATTATTGTATTATTTCTGCGCTGCAATATGTGATTTTGTTTCATAGAAAAGAGAGAACGAACGAAAAAAACAAATTTCGAAACCAGTTTATGTCCAGTTATCATTCTTAATTAGTAGTCACATCAGGAACTCTAATCCTTGACATGCTATTAACACTTCTTTACCTCTCTCACTGTGCACAATAACAAAAGTGCAAAAAGTCAATCATAAAAAACATTTTTTAAAAAATTCCCCGATCTCTTGTTGGGCACTACTCTCGAAATAGAAAAGAAAAACCACGCTTTGGCCTGAATGATTTTACTCAACCAGCACTCGAAAATTATATTTGAGTTGTCCAGTCAGCATGTAGCACATGTGTTTCCCCTTAATTTGCTTGTCAAGTTTGCTTTATTTTTTAAGGATAAGTATCCAATTTTATGAAATGAAACCATCTTCTACATGATTTCTAAAAAGCTTTTCTTAGAAGGCAGATAAGCAGCAGCAACAACTACTTTTGAAAATTTATTAGTAATATCGAATAAAAAGAAAAAAATTGCTCATCATCATCACCAAATCATTGTACTCATCATCGTTCTGCTGATCATTTCTCGAAACTATTTTTTAAAGATAGATAAGTCATCATCAGCATTGTTGTCGTTGTCGTCGTGGTGGCGGTGAGCTGACTTTATGCACAAAATATATCTGAATTTTTTAAAAAACGTCGTCGAAATGCTCATACATATTATGATTAGTAAGCTGAACAATAAAAGTATTTAGGATAATGTATATTTCTATAATTCAACGTGCATGAGTCTGTACATAAATAAGTGTATGTGTGTTGGAATCCACATCATTATCGATTCTTCTACAATAATGTCGCGGCCAAGTGCCATAGTTAAGTTAGTAGATTAGAATATATGGACAATGATGTATGAAATAAGAACTTGTAATACAACAAAGTCTGCAATAAAGAGAATAAATAAAATAAATAATAATAATAAAACTGAATACCTAGTTCAGTCAACCAGAATTGAACCTTATCAGGATTTTTTTTGCTTTTAATCCAAGTCAACAACCAGGTTTTCTGCTTCAACTGGCTAATGAGTCGAACCTACCTAATATCAATAGAATAGAATAATATTCTTGTAAGGAAAAGAAGAAGTTGAGGAAGGGATTAAAAACATAAAAAAGTGGATTTTTTTTCTGTGTGGGCCACCGTGAAGAGAGAAGCGGCAGCAGAGAAGTTTGCTCATCGTAAGTCAACCCCATGGTGTTGTTAGTGGCAGTGATTGAGATGTGATGTTACCACAATGTTACTATACCATTACGATAGCCCTTCTCCCTCTCTCTCCCTATTGAGTCTTTTCTTTCTTTCTTCCTCTTAACTCTTTCACTCTTGTCAACCCACATAAATGTATTTTTGAATCTTATTTAAATCATTGTTTGCGCACAAGTTTCATTAGAAGCAACCTTGTGCTATCACTATTACGCTAATCATTCTTCAACTTTATATGTACCAGAGAAAAATATGACGAGGACGATGATGATGATTATGATGGAATGAAATGGCTACGATCTTCTTTCTCAAGACCGCGAGATAAATCTAACGTAACTGTCGCTAGTTAGATTTTCTTTTCAATATTCATTTTGGCCAATTTGAACAACTCCTACTTACTTCACTGAGCAAACTCTCTCCAAAAGACCAACTGGAACTTTAGCTGCAGGGTTTATTTTGTAAAAATTCGTGTAAAACTACTTCACCCCTTTTAATTTTGGGGAAGATTTCCTCATTCCTCTTTTCTTTATTAAAAACGATTTTCCGAAAAGTTAAACAAAATAATGATTTTTTTGATCACTCCTTTTTGACTTCTTATCCTAAAGTAGAGAGAGTGCGTTGCGTACGTACGTATTGGATATTCACGGAAGATAGAGACCGCCGAGAGGGCAACTTGGTGGGTAGCATGGCGGCCGCGCATCTGTTCATGTATCTGCACAATGTTACGTATTTGCACTTGGTTTGTTTACAAACATTGCGGC
>JAHZNJ010003349.1:0-10308 GCA_027744475.1 Lepidocyrtus cf. sotoi NNG-2020 | reverse complement strand
AACAGCTGATCAATATTTGACATTTTATATCATGCATTTCATTTATGCCAGTGTGTACGTTATCGTTACATTGTAATTTTAATTTAATGAATTGTTTAATTTTTGTTTAGAAGTGCTATAAGTTTCTGCAACTTTTTCAAGGATTTATTTAAAAAATAGACCAATCGTTTATTTGTTATAACTAATTTCATTTATGATTAAATATTCTATTAGGACTTCGATGTTGCCGGACCATACGACTCCATGATTCCTGATGCTGAAATCGTAAAAATTCTGGATGAAATCTTAAGCTGTCTGGATGTAGGAAAATTCCTGATTAAAATCAATCACCGAAAAATATTGGATGGGATTTTTGAAGTTGCCGGAATCCCTGCTGATCAATTTCGTGGTGTCTCATCAAGTATTGACAAGCTGGATAAAAGCCCGTGGGAGGAAGTCGCTGATGAGCTCAGGACCCAACGAAATCTAAAGGAAGAAGAAATCAGCACCATTGCAGAGTTTGCGAAAATCAATGGCACACTCTCCAAAGTTCTAGAAACACTCCAGGCTAATGAGAAATTACAAAAGAGTCAAATGGCTAAGCAAGGCATAGAGAATATGCAGCTATTAATCAAGTACATTCAAGCTTTGGGCATTGAAGACTCGAAAGTTATCTTTGACCTCAGTCTAGCAAGAGGTTTGGACTATTACACTGGGGTTATTTATGAGGCTGTTGTTGAAAGTAAGTTTTTTGAAGCAACGTACAACAAGTGAAAATTGATTAATAGTCATAAAGCTCACATTGATAATCAATGATTGATTATTTATTTAACTATTTTTTTCTGCAGCTGTTGGCGATGAGGGAATCTCTGTAGGGAGCATTGCTGGTGGAGGACGGTACGATAACCTCGTGGGGATGTTTGATGCCAACAAGCGACAGGTGCCTTGCGTTGGTGTATCAATTGGAGTGGAGCGTATTTTCAGCATTTTGGAACAAAAGCGGAAGGACTCTCTTACCCCTTTTGATGTACAAGTGTTTGTAGCTAGCGCGCAAAAGGACATGGTGGACCATCGACTGCGAATTGCAACCCTACTGTGGAATGCGGGATTAAAAGCGGAACTATCTTACAAACCAAATCCTAAACTTTTGCAACAATTACAGTATTGTGAGGAAGCTGATATTCCGTGGGTAATTGTACTAGGGCAAGATGAAATAGCGAAGAAAGTTGTAAAAATCAGGAATGTTAAGGATAGAAAGGAAATTGAAATTAGCGAATCTGAAATGGTTAGCGAAATTAAGAAACTGTTAGGGATCAGTCTTTAGTCAAAAGTTCCTTTCCGGAGGTGATGGAGGTGATCATGAGTACCATGCCCAATAATGTAAACTATTATATAAATAAATTTCTAAATTAACTTAACTACTATTATATTCCTACTACGAATGCTTCCTGTTTGTTATAATATGATATCAATTGAAGTTGGATGGGTGCCTTCCTTTCCTACCGTAGTTACTATTATAAGATATTTGGAAAATGTCTGTATCAATAAACGGAAGTGTAAAAACAATTTAAAGTTGGGCGTTTAAATACGTTGTAATTTTATTTTAATTAATTGTCGATGTCATAAACTCTACGAAAGTATTGCGTAATACTATGGTTATTGCATAATATGTTTACCAAAAAGTAAATATCTACAACAAATAATATATAGAGTAATCGATTCGTAACTACTAAAAGGTTAGTAAGGTAATTATATCGTTCTTATATTTGCATAATTCATAATCTTTAGCGAAAGTTTACGGGTACGGCATGTCAGTGGCATTTGAATTAGATTGTGTCACGTTTTTATTTGCTGACTGCACTGAACACTTTTGGGAGGCCTTGTAAATGTCTTCCGTTATCCATGCTAGTGCGCATAATATTACAGGAACTGCGATGCTTATAAGTAATCGGATATGAGTTGAGCTACTCGCTGTATCAATAACCCCTGAAAAAAACATTTAAAAAGTTATAAAGAAAAGCTATAGAAAATTGCCAGCGTAGGGGTAATGTGATAGTCTTACCCAAATCGTCGCAAATTAAAGTAAGATTCTTAGGCACGTTTTTATTTATATCCAAGGGATGTATTGGGTAGAGAAATGATCCCAAAGGGTTGAAAAGAAACAGTCCAATAAGTATTACAGCGATAAGTTTAAAAACATTCAGTATGCCATAGGCAAGAGGGAACCTTGTGCTCCCAAACTCATCGATGAACATCAAATACTCTGACGTGACTAACATCCCAAGACAAATCCCGTAAAGTACACAAGAGCAATAAATAAGGGTAAAGTCCTTTAGAAGTGGCACGGCTATAAAATACATGAAAAGCTTGGTAAATAGAGTTTAAAATATTTATCACAGCAATAATTATCCAAACTTATTTTGTTTGTAAGGCATCATCCACTGTTTTACTTACCTGCAATAATTACTCCACCGGAAATACATCCTATGAGGAATGTTTTTCTTCTGGAGAGAAATGGTAAGTCTGATAAGTATGAAAAGATGGGGCGTGAGATGAGATCGACAACGTAAATGATAATCATCGCCGTATTTGCATGTACTTTGCAGTCTTCACACTTGCTACTAATGTAAAAATACAAAACTATCGGGAAGTTCATAATGGTTACTGTGCACAGAGCGCTGAAAGCAGCCATAGTTAAAAAATGGACGTCTTGCAGCAGTTTAAAGTCTATAATACTCTCTCCTCTTGAGGATCCCGTCGCTTTCAGGGGTTGCTGTGGCTGATTCCTACTCATTTGCCTGTCTTGGCTTGTGGTACTTTCGGAAGAAATTCTTCTGACTGGAAGATTTCTGGTGACGTTATTTGAAGACGGTGGTGACGATGATTGTTGCGAAGGGCGCTGCAACTGAGATTCAGAATACCTTCGGTATTTCGTTGTAGTTGTTGCTCCAGCATTAGAAGAGGAGCTTCCAGAATTATTGTTTACTGAGTAGGAGGAGGAGGAGGAAACCTCCTGAATTTGCACCATTTTCCTGGTATCGTTTGGCTTTGTTAAAGGTAGATTCCCACCCACATACACTGGTAAGCTTCCTTCTGACATTCTTCGAATGGGAGAATGGGGGTTTGGCTTAATGTCTTCAACATTGTCCTTGTCTGCTACTGCAGTATCCCCTATGGGCTCAACTTCAATTTCTACTTGATCTAATGGCTTATCTTTACTTGTCGATAAACCATTGATGGATACATTGCTCAGATTCCTTTCTAGATTTCCAATTGTTGAATTGCTGGATGCAGAAGTCATAGTGTCATTCGTAGAGTGAGTACTCTCGGGCTCCTCAGGAATGTTGGGGAGAAGACTTGTGGACACCGCAAGAAGATATTGGCTCCGACGTCGGGTTCGAGGCTGGCCTTGGTTTTGTATTGGAATGCTATTTGACGCTGGGACAGCAATAAACCCAGCGTGGAGTGGAACCCCTTCAGTAAGCGAATTTCGCCGAGACACCCCACCCGAGCCACGTCTTCTGTTTCTGTCTCCCACCATTGACATTCGTCTCTGATAATTTGTTTGTGTGGGAACCACGAAAAACAACGTTGTTAAGAATCCCACGGCTGTTGTCAGCGACTTAATTTGAAAACGATCTCTAGGCAAGTTAACGGCCGTGTAAAGGAATGGAGCTGTTATCTGACCAATGGCAATGCAAGTCTGGCACGCACCATTGGCAAGCCCTTTGTATCTATCGAAATTACTCATTACCACCAGATAAGCTGTGTGAAATGATAAGCCAAGGCCAAAT
The DNA here is from genome assembly GCA_027744475.1 of Lepidocyrtus cf. sotoi NNG-2020. NCBI lineage: Eukaryota > Metazoa > Arthropoda > Collembola > Entomobryomorpha > Entomobryidae > Lepidocyrtus > Lepidocyrtus cf. sotoi NNG-2020. The sequence continues at coordinate 6,535 of JAHZNJ010003349.1, read as the reverse complement.
CCTATACAAGAATAATAATAATTAATTGTCAATTTTATCACTAATTAACCTTAATCACTAACATTCTTCAATTGATACTTTTTTGCCACTCTTGTGCAATTCAATTAATCCAATTGTAATCACTGGACAACTTTTCATGCTTACCGACTGCAACAGAAAATGTAAGATACAGCCAGCTAGGGGATTGCACAAATGATGCTGATGTTATGAATCCTACGCATGCTATTGCTGCACCGGTTGTGGACAACTGTCTTGGTCTTTGTTTTGCAAAGCATGCAGCCAAAAGTGCTAAAAAATAAGATGTATAAATCCCATTAAATTACAAAGGTTTTGAAGTTTGAAAATTTCGGCAAAAGGGACAAGTTGCGTAATACGAATAATTTTACCAGATAGTGACCAGAAAACGTAGAAAATGGTTAAGAGCCATTTCTGTAATTCAGGTTTAACAGATATTTCGTAGAAAAGGAATCCAGAGGAAGTAATTGTAGATGGGCCAATACACTACAAATTCATGAGACATGGTTTTACTCACGGATATCTTTAAAAATGAAATGATAGTAAAAACGTTTTTGGAATTGATTTAATTTATTTTACCATGAGTATTGTTGAAGCCCCCAAAATGACCCATGCATAACCTCGATCTTTATCCATAATAGTAGTAAAAGGTTTTCACTCACTTTGGCAAACTTATTTAGCAGCACTCGAACAAATTATCTCGTTTACCTTTTGCGAACCGCATTATAAACACGTCTACTATGTAAACCAGCGTATTCTGTAGTATCAATTGAACAAGAAAACGCAAAATATATTTATTCCTTGCCTTGTCGCAGTCACTAATTGTACAAAAAATTAAAATTGAACTGAACTCCTTGGAAAATAAGAATATCCATGAAAAATCACGATCTATTTTTTAAAAGGTTCCTTCCGTCAAAACTTTAGAGATTTTTGAATGCATAGCGCAAGGATTTATTGATACAAACCTTCAAATAGTATTTTAATGAAAAGTGTTAATTCCTTTAATTATCTGTGTTATTCATACTCATATGCCTATACGACAGTCAAATTAATTTTATTACCTGATTTATGACAATGAAATTAATAACTGCAGTTATTAATACGCTTTATCACTCTCATCATTAAAATAACACAACAGAAGTAATAAAATGCGAATAATAATCTGAATTTTAACATTAAAACCTAATAACTCTTGATAGAAAACCCACCCCAATATTCCAATCAATGAAGTAGACTCAGGATCTTCATGGAATGACAAACATGATCGTTTTTTTTATCACAACACACAAACAAACATGCGTAGTTGTAGTAATAAGGATGGGCGATGATGATAATGAGGAACACAAACGATGAACAATCTATTCTAATTGATCCTTTTAGCTTCTTACGTCCACAACTCACTATAGCATAATTATCACATCTCACTTAACAAGTGTATATGCTTAGCATCTATGCAAAAATACAAAATAATTCTTTGATATGGCTATTGTAGTGACGACGCGACGCGGATATAATGGACACGCTGCCGACTATTCCACCTGTTTTTTCCAAAGTCGCACAAGCGAGCAAGCACCTGCTCCACCTCTACATTCGTTCTTCCACCACCAAAATTTTAACTTGTCGTGTGTAAATCAGTTTTACTCTGACCTCGAATCCATTTTGTTTACTTTGCTACTATTTACAGAAATCACTTATTAGCGATTATGTCAACTGGGATATTATAATGAGTGTAGCGGATGACAATTCCATGTCAATCTTATAAACTTGTTAAGTATTTGCGGTGATGGTATCGGTATCAGTCGTTCTGCTGTTGCTCTTGCTGCGTGCGTTTGTTGTTGTTGCTGCTGTTGCAAGGCAATCCAGATAAGTTGACTGGTTTGGCTTTCAGTTCTTTAAAAGCTAAATTGTAACTTGAAGCCATTGTCACGTCCACCCTAATAAATATTGTACGCTGTTTACTACTACTACTACCACTTTTGTTAAAATTGTTTGTCGTCTCTATTGATCTGGCTGATTACTGGGACTGATAACCACTTTATCTCATATTACCCCGTAAGTCAGTTGACTCCTAAAATCTCCACACTCCATAATTATCCATAAATTGCTTGTTACCATAATCGTTTTGAAAATCTTTCCTTCAATTTTTACTTCTTTCAGCTTCCACTATTGTATACTACCTCTCAATGAATGAAGTTGTTAAGACAAAAATTAAAATTTGACTTTAATAATCATAGGTTAAACAAGGGTTTGAAAGATTTTAATGTTTGCAAATATTCTGCTTACGTTAGAGATGGTACGAATGAGCAAAAAGTTACCAAATGACGTTAATTAAACCCATATTAAAAGAGCATTTAGATGGCACTAGGGATATTAAGATGTGACGTGACAGTCTGTCGTTAGACCAGTAATTTATCTTTCTACGTAAACGACGCTTCTACTACTCGCTGAAAGCTGATCGATTCTTTTTCCATGCTTCTACTATCCCAAATAAAAACGTATGTATTTATAATGGTATTTTGCTGTCGAGTTTTTTTCGCGAATACTAATATGTACCTGTTACAAAAGTGAGCAGAAATGGGGGAGGCGTTGTTGACAACGCTACTGGAAGAAAAACAACCGCTCCACTAGATTAGCGCTGTGGTACTGGTAGCGGTGATGATCCAAGTCGTAAAAATGTCCCATTCTCATTATTACTGCTTACTAGAAGATGTTAATAGTTTTGACTGATGCCAGCAGTGGTGATAGTAGTGGTGGTGGTGGTTGATGCATGTAATGGCTTATAAAAAAGAACTCATAAATAACTCCACTGGTGATGTAAACTTCTCTCGAAAAACTCTCCAATTCACTGCTGTTGGTGGTGGTGGTGGTGGTGTTGATGTTTCTGGGATATTCTTCCTCCGAAGGATGTTAATATGTTAATTATACTTATGTGGCAAATACTTGCATTTTACTAAAAACTACGAAGGAAACTTTTTTGTTTCATTTTCATATAGGTCTAGTTTGACTTTAGGAAATTATTTTTTTGCGAAAAGAATGCATAGTGCTGGTAGATGGGACGATGATGATTATGCGATGATATTATGATAGCATCTATATGCCGATAAAACTCAATGGATTGGAACATTAATGTACTTATTTCTAATGTGGGGTAACTCATTTTGCTATTGTGAAAAGGGAGATTACTGAGAGATAATCTTAAAAAGAAAGTGGAGACATTTAAGTTACTGCTGAATGATGACGATGTTGGTAGCAAATTGGTGGCGATGATGAAGATGGTGATGATATGAAAAGAGTTGGGTGTTGCTATTATGAAATGATTAATACTACGCAACAGAACACATTCTTTCTTAGTTAGGTACAAACATGATTAGCATTCCATGACTAGTGGTGGAAAGTGGAAGCGTTCTGCTGTTTTGGACATTGATGTTATGGAGTGGTGGTGGTTGTTGATTAGAGAATGATGAATGTCATTCATTTTACACGGGAGAAGAAGAGGAAGGTTGACATGCCCTAAATTCGTTTTGAACAGTAGTGAAAAGAGAAGATTTATGGAATACTGTCACCGTTGATTTGTTTATTACTTTATAGATGTTAACTTCCTTCTTTATAATAATATTATTGAGTGAGTTTTCTTTCATTGGAAACGCTGACTGAGCAAGGGAAAATTACTAATTCGTTTAATATCGCATCACTACACTCCATATGTCGCTCGCGTCGTCGCTTCATTGAGGGGTTAATAAAAGTTTTGTATGATTTGCTAAAAAGAGCTACGCAGATATGATATTAATATATTTTAAACTTAACAACACGGTTTACTATAAAACATGCACATTCCCTAAAATTCGTTTCAGTTTTAGAAGGACTTCCTCTAAAATTTTACGGTTTCGTTTATCACTTATATTGTTAGTATCGTTATGATTCATGATATAGAGTCACGCTAATAAACACCTGTATTGCCTTTTCATTCATTGAAACATCCTTGTTTCCACTTTTACACATTAGGGTTTTCACATCTTGTAATAATAAGTGCAGAATAAATCAACGCGGAAGTGGATTATGTCAATAGATTGAGGCTGGTAGAAGTGTCAATCCTGCGAAAACGTTTTTGCAAAAATTATTTTCTATTTATACGAGTACACACTTACTGTCGTTGTGTAGCACTACCACACATAATTATTCAAGCTCTACACCAAAACGTAAAGCGTCATTGTAGATTTTCAACTTTAAACTAAAAATTCCCAAAGACGATTTGTAATTATAATGATACTAATACTTCAAAAGATAAATGGAATAATTGACGGTTATTATAAATTCAACGTTCAGCAGAAAAATCAACATTAACAGGTGGTTTTGGCAGTTCCAGATCATTTTTGCTTAACTACTACTTACTGTCAATAGAATATTATTATGCTCCCAGTGGAGATAATACATTAGCAAACAAATACCGCCACACATCAACCCAAGAGAACCGTAACTGTAGCTTTCCTACTTAATGTTTGGAAAAGCATCTCATGAAAAATAAGTTCAGCATTATTTATAAAAGACCTTGTTTTATTTTCTTTTACTTCAGCTGCAGCGTTTGTATAAAAACCATTCATCTTACTTAAAAGCATCCCTATTATGTGTTTACCTGCGTAATAGTAGGTTGTTTGATTACTTAACACGGGTATAATAACAATAATATACCTACCTAACTAAAATGTGATTACATGAGCAGAGCCAGATTAGCAAAAAACCGAACTCACATAAGCCATTTTACTCAGGGAAGACAAATACTATGTAAACGTAAACTACAAAAACGCTCCAGCCACAACAGCAACGGCCATATGTACTAGCTTGAAATAAAAACAATGAATTTTCGCAACGCTGTTGGATTCCACTGAAGATTATGATGCTAACAACGTAACGATACCATCACATCACAATTCACCCTTATCTTGGCAAGTCATTTTCATCATTAGCATCTTTATAAAAAATAAAAGTAAGAATGTATTACAGAGATTGGAGATCAACAACGTGGTTTACTACTTCTTTACTGCTGATTAAGCCGTTGAAGAAGAAAAAAATATGCTTGCATGATTCATTTTATATAATAATCTCCCTATTATAGTCATCATAATAATCCACGTTGGAATGTGTTTTTTATTCCTTGGCAAATGATTGAGGGTATTACCTCATCTTTTCAAAAAGATTCTTTAGACTGTGGCTTGTTTCTCTATCAAAAGCCGTGAACATGAGTTTTTTGGTCAAACAAGAGAGCTTTGTTTTCATATTTGGTAAATTTACTTAAAGGTCTAGCTCAGCGCTGTTTCTTCCAGATTTCAAAAGCAGTGTCAGAATTTTAATTAAAGTGTTATAGCGAAAATGTGTACACTCGTACATTGTATTGGAGCATTGGTCTGCGAGAATGGTAGTAGTATAAAAACTATTTGCAAAAGCGAAAAATACTCAAGGAAGAGATTATAATGCTTTTTGGGATGATTTGAAACGAAGGAATTGATGATTCATTTCATTTGTATGTTCAAATTTGCATGTGGTTTGATGATTAAATCAGCAGTACTAGTGCTAACTAATGCTGTTTGCAGACTTGATGATATGATGACTTTATCTGTTAAAGCAAAAAATGCTTTTTACAGCGTTTACGACCACTGACTGAATGAGGAAAGGAGGAGATAGCTAGCACAATATCGTATTACCTAGGTAGGGGTATGTGTTGTGATGCTAATTGTTGTGAATGAATGGATTGGAATCATGCAGTTATAGTAAACTCTTCCATGGAACCAAAACTTCATCTTAAAATTTAAGAAATACTTGTGAGATTAAGACTATTACTACATCTAAAAATAAGTATTTTGCTAATACTTGTCTTGCAAACAAAGCTGCACTTTTTCTGAGAAAAGAAAATTCTATACCTGTAAAATATCTTTCAGCTAAAGTTTCAGCTAAAGTTTCAAGGCTTCTTTACTTACGAGGTTCTCATTGATGGGAACATGGGGGTTATAGATGAGAAAAATCCTTTCATTCATCAGAGTAACATAGACTATGGACCCATTTTGATTGAATTCGAATTACTGCAAGCTGTTGCTACAAGGTATTTGCGACTGATATGTACCACAGGTTATCCAGTATCACCGCCTTGCAAAATCAGGCGTAGATTGAATTCGAAAATTATTAAACTGTATTCAGGAGTATTCAGGAACTGCTGTAAATTCCTAGTACACTACATTGCCATACTTCAAAAGTACATAAAAACAAACTTTCTTTGTATTGCGCAATTTTGCGGATCCATGAATATTTTCTTTGCATATTTATTTTTTTCGATTTTTCTATATTTTATGCATTTATGTAAACGGGAAGGGAAATTACATATTTTGCAAATACAAACAGATATTTTTCCAAAGGAATAGCAATCCCAAAACTCACAATTTTAAGATGAATTTTAATATTATATTTTACTAATTTGGTAATTCAATAACATTAGTATCCAGTTACTACAACTATGGCCAGCTAAATAAATTAC
>JAHZNJ010003348.1:0-10978 GCA_027744475.1 Lepidocyrtus cf. sotoi NNG-2020 | reverse complement strand
TGGCTAGGACTGATGATGAGGTGATCAATAATTTTGTTGGAATAATTTTTTAGGATGGAAGGCTACAAAGATGACACTCCCAAAAATAGTGCTGTATAAAGCCAGAAGAAATTTATGTTGATAGATAGAGAAGAGAATTTAAAAGATTAAACTTTTATTAATTTATTATTACCAAATCATTAAATATCCGCTGAAGCTCATTCGTAGTTTTAAGTTTTACTCAATAAACTCTCAAAATGCCATTAATTTTATTTTAATATCACAAAGTCTTGCTTAGCCCTATGATTTTTATTGTTATCATACTTTCCAAAAAGCACCCGCATTTTCATGTCATTAGTACATAATAAAGTTTTTAGACAATGTCTCCACAGTTTCATTCTTGCAAGACACGTTGTAAAATATTATTTTTTAATGAATATTTTTTTCTCTAGTGAATACACATTGCATTGGTATAAAAATCGTAGTAGATTGACTGAATTAGCAAAAATAATAATTTTTTCCATTAAATCTGCAATTTGCACCTTACAATAACCGGAATTTCCAAGTGTTTCAAGTTTTAAATAATTCCTTTCACCAAAATGGGTTTCCCGATCACGCCAAACCGTCCTTACTACAAACTCCTGGATAAGGAAATGGACTTCCAGAGTTGGTGGAAACAATACACGAACTACCAAATCGACTATTTAGTTAAAGTAGACACGAATCTATTCCCCTACGTCCTAGAATCATCTCCAGCCCGCTGGTACTCCCGTCTCAGTATCAATATGTACACTCCAGTGGACCGTGAAACTGTAAAGTTCTACCTTCCCTTGTCATTAGACTACGAATCATTAATTTTGGGGACTGCCTTAGGATATTGGATTGCAATCCGACATTGGGTGGACCATCGACAGTGTAAATCAACTCAGCTCCGTAACGGTCAAAGTTTTTGTACGGGGAGGAATAATCACTTCTATTTGAATTGGGATAGGACACATATCAATCCAAAGAAATTCGTTAAATATGAGAAGAAACTATTTTGGAAGAAGCTCCTCCTGGCTACTCCGTATGCGTTGTGTTATGGCGTGATTTCCACCTTCTTTTGTCATGCCTTCTTCTCCCAGAACTTTACTTGGGTGGCGAGACATTTCCCATTGTTTGTGGGGACCACTATCGTGACTTATGATATTTACTTGTATGACCCGGACTATGCAGATTTGGACTTCAATTTTTATAAACATCCGGAGCTCTACGCTTTGGCGATGCTGATGTTGTACAGTGCTTTCCGTTGGTTTCGGAATTATGCTGGGAATATCCCGTTCAAGAGGGTCATTATTGGATGAATTAGAAGAATAAAAGCTGATATAAAAAGTATTTTTAGACAGTCATTCGATCAACAAGTTTCATTTTTTAAGTGCAAATAAATGAGACCATTTTATGTTAATAATTATAAGCTGTCTCTGAGTTTAATATATATTTTCACACTAATTGGGTTTAATTTATTATTAAAATATAGTAACTTCATACACAGTATATAATACGATAATCATAATCATTTTATTTTATTGCCACTTGCCCCATTCCCGCACTCCACACTCCACACTATTGCAAAAATAAAAATTGAGGAGATGCTCATGCTTATTTTTCTGCGATTCGTAATCTGCGTTGTTTTTTTTAGTTGAGTTCGACAAAACATAAAAACGGCCATGAAAAATATGATGGAACGATGAAAGATTACGATTGGAAGGACAGACGCTATTAAACCAAGTGGATTTCTAAGCGAGGTTTTTTCTTCCTTTACCCCATTAAAATAAAGGTCACACATTTTTTGCAAAGATATTTATACATGCGCATGTGAACGAAGAAGTATCAGCGAATTAACATAATGAGCTAGATGTTAAGTAGCGATTATAAGACAAGAAAACATTTGAGGCATGAAATTGTTTTCAGCTTCCTTTCAGCTGGAGCTGGAAGTTAATTAAAAGCTTAATAATTCATGCAATATTGCATAAAGTTTTCATAGAATCAGATATGAAATGGAATACCAGTCTGTTCAAATAGAAGTCTGATCTCTCTTCAACTTTTTTAGTATTAGTGCAGCGTATTTTAATCCCAAAAGGAAGTTCTAAATCAGTTATCATTTTAGTATTTGACAAGAGCAAACAGCAGCAGCAGCGCAGAAAGAACTCCTCATTAAATTGATTTATATATGTACTTTGTATTTATAAAATATTAAAACTAAACGAAACCAAATATTTGATCATTCCACCCTTTTACAGTCCTTCCTCTTTATTAACCAACCATTAAAACCAAGTCCGTTAGCTATATAATTGTGATGAGTGTGACACAAACAAAAAATTACTACGAGTATTATAGTTACGAACCTTACGATTTGTTCTGTTAATGTGGTAGTAATTTTGTATTTTATGGTCATTCATGTTCTGTCTCTGTCATTTCATTTCAGCTAGCAATTATTCCGCTTCTTTAGCAGCAGATTCTGTTATGCCTGATGAGAAGCGCTGCCTACGCATCTCATGATGTGAACTCATTCACTAAAACATTTTTGGCAAAATGGCAAATATATTATTTGAGCTATCCAAAAAGCTTACATTGTAGTAAATAAAAATAAAATTAATATATAGCCACAGCCATCATCATTTTAATGTATCCTCCTCCCTTGAGCTGTCCTCTCTCAATTTTTACAATTTCATCAAATTACACGATGCCATTCGTCATTTCATTCAATTCGAATTTTGTTATGTACATACATCCATTTATAATTCTTTTGATAATGATAATCTTTCTTTGCAAAATAAAAGTATTTGTGCATACAACAATGTATCGTAACGTAGTTCGTAATAAAGCAATTTTGCACTAAATTTTAACCGTGAGCACAAAGCCGCAGCGTTCGTCGACCGTGTGTCCTTCCCTTCCCTTCTCTTGCAATTCACTACACTTTAGCCTCTTTTAGTTTTAAAATATAAGAGCAAACAAAGTGCGTACATAGACAGATTATAAAGAATGAACTAGAAGCTTTGTTCTCTTCCCTTTTCCACAAAATCATTGAACGCGTTGCCCCAAAAACAAGTATGCATGAGCTTCTATTTGCTATAATATTGCCTTGCTCTGCAAACAAACAAGCATAAAAGCATGGGCATTTGCATCGGTAATCATAATCATTTACTCGTCACACCACACCACACATAACTTACTCTTCTGCTCTGTATTTTTGCAAAATCGTCATATTGTCCTCATCAGTATAACGGTTTTGATGATGTGATATTCTTCTATATAAAGTTTCGAATTCGATTTCGAACCGTAACATGCCAGGTATGAAAATAACCTGTTGTGTTGTGTATGAATCTCGATCATTTGACGTAGAAGAATGTCTGCATCTGCACTTCTACAACTTTATTTTTGGCATCATCGCATCGTCGTCAGTCAACAAGGTAAAAGTTTCAAAACAGTATAATGCACCGTTTTTCGTTCCATCCCTATATATTTACACCTGCTGCTGCTCACTGAACAAAGCAAGTTAACAAGCAAGCAAAAGCAAGGATGAATTTTTAATTCATATCATAACAGAAACAGAACAGAGAGTAGAGCAGCAGCAGTTGCTTATCATTGCCATAATCTTCATCCCCATCATCCATGCATCGTTCAGTACCATTCACGCAAAAGCTTATCATCATCTTTCATAAACTGGGTGGCAACAAGCCTGACTGCCGTCTGCCACTGCTCCTATTTCATACGCATATATAAATATAAATAGCGAAAATACTGCGCAGAAATCGAAGCGGTTTATAGTTCCTCTCTTGCTTTTAAGTTAAATTAAATTCTCTATCCAAATGTTTATTCTTTCGGATGAAACCAGATAAGCATTAACAAGTGAGTGTGAGAAACAGACATATTAAAAGCGCGACACGTATGTCTATGGATAAAATGATAATCGTTTCATACTTGAGCAGAAAATAAATAGTGCCAGTAGAAAACCAGCATGGACAAATAATGACGATAATTACTTTTATGCTGATTGATGCTGTTTACATATGAGATGAGAGCTATTAAAACAAGTTTAACGTTTAACCGAAGAAGCAGAAGCAAAAACATAATCCCAAAAAATAATACACGTAGAATAGAATATGATAGAAACAGAAACAGAGAGAACCAAAATGAGTTTTTCAAAGCCTCTCTTACTTAATTCTCTTCTCTACCCATTTACCTATCTTACATGAGAGAATAATAGACTCGCTCTTTTTCCTCTCTCTCTCTCTCTCTATAAGCTTTTAGCTTTATACATATATTTAGAAAATGCCGATATAAATGGAAAGTTTTTTATAAGAGCTCATCCTCATAGGTTTTCACATGTCAGTATAGAAGCTCCATATTATTATAAAATTCTGCCGATTTACCGACTACCATAACCAGCACCAAAACTGAAGTAAAGCCAAATGTAATACTTTTTTAGCGTCGTAGGTAATTTTCCTCTATTCAGCTCAACATCCATTCGGCTCCTCATACCTATATCCCTATGCCTATTCACTCCTTTTCGTTCTATTTTGTTCTTTTTTATAAGAGGATCGCAGTGAGTTTGTGCGGTGTATGGATCATTGTGTTTTTGTTATGAATGAGAGCGAGAGAGAGGATTTCTTCTCAACTGATTTTGTATTGGGAAAATAAAGTACTGCTCGGCTCGGCTCTGCTGCTGTTCTGTTGTTGCTGTGCTGCTTTTTTGTTTGTTAGTAGTGCAGTGTCACAAGGAGGAAGACGAAGTTTGTGTTTTTGAAGTACCACAATTAAAAAGAAGATAATTTTTTAAATAAAATAACGCACAAGGTAAGTACTTTCTTAATATTAAAAGCTTCTCCAGCTAATTCCCTATCAAAGTGACCTAGTTTCCGGAGATGTTATTAGGCATAGAATATTGATTTTTTGAGGGGAAAAGTAGGTGCCGAAAAAAGGAAAGGTCGTTTTTTAGAAATATAAAGCATTGTAGAAGAATATAAAAAGGAAGCTCTATATAATAGGGGAATGGAAGTGAGGAACATACGGGATTACTTTAAAAACGGTTGTTGTTGTTGTTGTTAGGCTGGGTTTTGGTTCATTTATTGGACACTTTTTGTTTTGTTTACTGGCGAATTGGCAAGGATTTTCGCGAAATCTGCTAGTATGTGCGAAATATGTGGTTGATCTGCCGACTTTTGAGTACGTCTTGCAGTTTATAAACAAAACTGCGAAGAAGATTTGAAAGGAAATGGGAGTGTAATCAAGATCATATGAAATGACATGAAAGTAAGTACTCAAGAGTGCAGTTGTTGGACCCGTTACTCATCAGTTGCATCATATAAGGTAGAATAGCAGATTTCGCAAATAATCTGAAAGGTTCTGGAGGAATTCCATAGTAAAAAATTACGAAATTAGTTTATTTTGGGATGTCATCTCAAAAAACCGTACCGTACTTGAAATGAGTGAGACCTGAGCACATGCATCTTTATCATGCATTGCTCACTAATGTTCCTCATCCATAATAATATCATCTGCATGATTTGATATCATCGCATGTAATAGCATCATCCCGTTCCAGAATGAAGAGATAAGAAAATGTCCTCATGTAGCTTGTTGTTTTGTTGCTCATTTGTTGTTGTTATGCATTTTTTCATGGCATTACAAAATAGAGATTAAAAATGGAATCGAAAGGTCATTCAATACTTAAAAAATACACTCATACTCATATTGTCATGTCATACTCATATTTGTACTGTTTACGATGATTATTATGGAGAACTGGAATTAATATGTATCATTCATTCATGAATAGTATTTGAACTTTGCCCTAAAAACTTATATTAACTGCGAATCTTCCTCAGTCATCATTTAATTTGTCTACACGTCTGGCTAAAACAAAATCTCGTCGAGTAAGGAAGTGAATTGAAAGACGCTGATTTAGTTTATCGAGATTTTGTTAATTTATTTTTGTGTTTGTCAGTCAAAGTCGCTCACGCTCAGTAAAAAGAAAAAGTAAATGTACGCATAATTTTTGTGTTTTCTGTAACCGTTTTCCATCCAACAAGTCAATTATCTTCTCCGGGGCTGCATATATGAAAAGAGAAAGGATTGATTTTATAATAACCATTCAGTTTTTATTTGGATCGATATATATCATCAATACTAAAGTGAAAAGAGCTGAGTTGGCGTTGGCGATACAAAGAAGGAAAGGCAGCGCTTCAGTTACTAAGCAAAAGCAGACGGCAACGAGACATTTATTAAAAAATCGAAGGTGGAAAAAGTAGAAGAAAGTGAAAGGAAACAAACGGAGAGGACGGAACGGACTGACTTAGCGGAAGGAAGGAAATAGTTGCTTTGCATGAAAATCTGAAGTTTTGCTTTTTGCTGTGAGTGAGAGAAAACATTTATTTTTTCAAGGTAAAATAACGCAATTGAATATTAAATTAATAGCGGATTGCATTATTTCAATAAGAAACTACAAAATTTGACATTTTATTCATTTGATTAAGCAATGCATAGATTTTAGTACCGTGCCGGCTGAATTACTTACCTACTTATACGTAGAATTAATTTAGGTCATTCAGTATGATTCATAGGAAGCATTTTAATTTTAACGAGAGTATTGACGTTTCATTTCACTCTTAATAATTTTCTTATAACCGACGTGGCATAAAATTTGCTTTAATTCAATACAAAGTTTGATTTTGATTTTTAGTTTTTAGCTGTTGCTGACATCAATAAATTTGCATAATTTTCTTTGAAACATGGCAGCGTTAGGGAATTTCATGGGAAGGATTACAGGCGATCAATTCCTTAGCATAGTTGTTGTATGTCTAATCCTACTTTTGATTGTGTTATTTTTTCAGTGTTATTTTTGTGGTGAACCTTATCAAGACATGACACAGAATGAATCAACTGCTGAATATAATGATTTCAATGAGCAATTACTGTTCCCACCCAATGATCAAGATAAAGAAGACTTTTGTATGACAAGAACTGAAGTCGAACAATTCACACAAGCTTTTAAAGATGAAGGATTTCGGAAACTTTTCGTTGAGTATGTGGAGGAGATGCAGGTATACTTTTAAAAACAATATTCTTGATAACTTTTAACTGAATTCGCATAATAATTTTGAAATTTAATTTTAATAACAGGATCCAGAATCACAAGCAACTTACCAACGGGAAATGCGACAACTGGAATTACAACGAGGAAACATAATTCACTTTTTAAATCCCGTTCCTGGATACGTCCTTAAGTCAAGTGTGGACGGAGAGAAGAAAGGATTCATTAACATATGCTCAAATCCGTTGATTAAACAGGCATCGTTCCAAAATGTTACTAATAATGATGAGTAAGAAAAACATTGAATTAAATTAAATTACATACGGCAGCCCGTTATGGGGCGACATAAGACATGGTTTCTTTAAGGTAGATTTGTCAATTAAAGATTGGTTATTTTATTATATTAATCCATCTACAGGAAAGGAAGTATGTGGTCCATTCCATACGCCCAAAGTCCACCCCGTGAAGATACTGACAAATCTGGATCATTCTGCCTTGTCTACGATGTAATTTTTCATCCGGAAACACTTGCCTTGGCAAGAAAGGAAAGGGTGCTTCGCGATAAACTAGAAAATACTGCCATTGAGTCCGTTGAGAAAAGTTTTAAAGTGACTTTGGATAAAAACAACATAAAGAAACCCAAATTGAAGTAAGCTTCAAATAGATCATTGAAGAATTGTAATTATTGCAGGAATTGGTTGTGCTTTAATTTGTAATTTGAACTTTGAATTTTTTCCTTTAGATATAAAGGCCTAGCTCGTGCCACTGCCATAAAGTATAAAGTGGGTGAAAATCTTCCTTCCGTGATTGATCCCGCTGCAGCCAAAAATGAGCTTCCTCCCCAACCCCGTCCTACTACATCTTCCGCAAAGCGGGAGCAAAATGCATCTTCGTCCTCGTCACCCTCACCATCTGTCCTCAAGGAATGCAATGGCGTTCCCAGCAATAACAACAGCAGCAGTAGCGATAACAAACCTGCCGCTGCCACCACTTCAAGAAAAGCCACCTCACCGATTCCAGTGGAAAACTCGAAGAAAAGGAATGGTGCTAGTGGGAACCATAAAGGGAAGCCAAGATTGTCCCGGAGCATGAGTGATGGCAATGAAGGGGACGATGATGAATCTTGGACAGAGCCCCGCTACTCAATAAAGTACCGCTCCCACGTTGATATGCAAGACTACAGCTTAGACAATCGAAAAATTGGGAAGGTGACCCCAGACGAATTAATTCTCACAGTTGATCTCCCGCTCCTCCGTGATTCCTCCACATTGGACGCTGATGTGGTGGAGGGTGGATTATTTTTCGAGCTGAAATCGGAAGTTCGTGCTAGATATAAATTGAAACTTAAGTTGCCTTATAAAGTGCATGGAGACACGGCAAAAGCAACCTTCGATAAGGATAAAAGGAAGCTTTCCGTGATCATTAAAGTTGTTCAGCAACCAGCAGCAAATAAAGTATTAACTTGTTCGTCGTCGTCCGGAAAAGAAGCGAAAGAAAAAGAAGGATTGTTCTTGAAAGGAGGAGACGGAAGTGAGAGTGGAAAAGGCTCTTCTTTTGATACGGATGAGGATGAACATGTCTTCGGTGGAGCTGGTGATGCCTGCTCGTTACCACGTTTTGGGAAACCTGTTGAGGTACAAATTACAAATTATAAGGATTTGATTTTATGATGATTTCATTCGAATACAAATCAAGCTGACTGCAATTCATTTCTTTTGAATACAAACAGGTTATATCCTCTTCATGGAATAACGGCGATTCGACAATAAAAGGAATCTTGAAACGCAAAGGTAGAGTCCGGAGCCTTTCAGAAAGCTGTGTTGATAAAATGGCTATTTTACGTTCTGGGAAGGTATTTAAAAATCCATGTTTATTCTTTATTTTGCATTTTTAACCAGTTTTATTTAAACAGATCATTATCATTATCCTTATCCCTCGCG
Source organism: Lepidocyrtus cf. sotoi NNG-2020 (assembly GCA_027744475.1). Classification (NCBI taxonomy): domain Eukaryota; kingdom Metazoa; phylum Arthropoda; class Collembola; order Entomobryomorpha; family Entomobryidae; genus Lepidocyrtus; species Lepidocyrtus cf. sotoi NNG-2020. Next base: position 1,987 of record JAHZNJ010003348.1, on the reverse strand, counting down.
TAAACATAGGATGATTCGATATCACTGGAGAGCCTCAATGAAGAAGTGGAAAGCGATGAGCACCTGAGCACATCCCCAACCAACGAGGTCGAGAAGAGCGTCCGTTTCAATGATGCGGTGCAGCGTCAGCTTTACCGAAGTAATTCTTCAATTCTCGGACAGAAAAAGAAGAATCAAAGGAAAAATCGAAACAAGAGGAAAGCTAGGGAACGTGCAAGTAGCGAAGGATCCATTTCATCCCTTGACGTGGACGTTGATGTCGATAATGACGATGCAGATGATGAGGATCACGGCTACACAAGCTCTTCAAGTATTATCGGACATAATTCTACAGGAAATCACAATAATAGTAATTCTAGTCTTCGAAAAAATCGGGAGAAGAAGAATTCTAATGCTGATCATGGGCACGAATCGCCTCTTTCATCTTCCGTTGACTGAAACAAGCTATGCAGAAAAATGCTACGGAAAATTATTTTCTTCTTTCATTTATCTGAAAAAAAATCTTCCCTCTCATCATCAGCAGCAGCTTTCGATTTCTCAAAGAATTAAAACTACATTTAAATCTTTTTAGTAATAATAATTTTTTGCCTTGTTGCATGAAAGTGAGACCTTATCATGATAAAATGATGGTGTACTAATTAACTGCTAGTTATTCTCGTTATTCTCAAATTCCATGTAAAGTAAGAAATAAGAAGTAATGAGGCTATGAAGCTTACTAGCTTACTCCATTTCTCAGAAGCTAGTAAACCTAATATTTTGCAACTTTTGCATTTAAAAGCACAAAAGTACGGTTGTCGGTTAGACTTACAATATTATGCCTCTGTTTGTAGTACCTTTTTGTAGAATGACTTTTATTGTGCATTAACATTAGATTTTAAGAACTGTAAATCAATAATTTAATTTAGTAAGGAAATGTTTTCCTTTAGGATGCTACATTTATATTGCATAAATGAGTGATATAACAATAAATCGTTGAAGTTCGAGCAAAATTATATAGTTGAGCACTTCAGTGGAAGCAAAGCTTATCCGGTGTTTAAGTAGTGATTGCTCGGTGGTGTAATAAAGTAGAGTATTATTGATATTGATACAATAAATATTAGTTACGTTTACGTTTATAGTTTATAGCATTTTATGTATGTACATAATTGTTCATGAAGAGCTGTAAGTCATAATTTGAGTTATCAGTTTGAATTAGTAAATAAGCAGAAAAACAAATAATTTACTAACTGATCTATGATTTCATTGATTTTGTTAAAAAATAGTTGTTATTTTGCTTAGTTAGCTACCTGATAAATAACAAAGTTGTTTAGGAGAGTTAATAAGTTAATTAAATGCGATTGTGTGGTCTTCGTAAGCGTTCCGGGTATTAAATTAATAATAATAATTTGTGATAAACTTCTTATCTAAAAAGAAGTGATTTAATCCCACTTTTACAATTTTATGTATCTCTGTGTAAACCTTTGTTCTCTTCATAATATGACATTTAAATGTAATGTAAAAACGTGTTTTGTGATAAAAAAGCAAAATCATTTAATAGATTCTCTAAATGATTTCCGTTCTTTATGAAGATGTCTTTGTCTCGCCTCGCCTGCCTATGTTCTTTAAAGGCATTTTCTACGGACTCTTCTGGTAAATATGTAACCCTCCTCCTATAGAAAGAATCTAGTAAATCAGTTTTCCTTCCTTCTTACATTACCATTCATACCAAATGATTACAAAAATTAATGAAGGAATTAATTTACTATTATTACTCACACATGGACTGTAATTTATGATAGAAACCTTTCGTAGACTGCTTAAAACTATTACAGTGATAGAAAAGTCATGTATAAAAAATTATCTTACCTATAATTAAAATTAAAACCAACATAATTTGTTTGTTCGTTCACGTACCTTTTCTCACCAAAATCTGAAACCTTGTACCGGTTCGTTTTTAGGAAACGTTAGAATGTAAGGTAGAGTAGATTAAACAAAATATTTATATTAG
>JAHZNJ010003347.1:0-27160 GCA_027744475.1 Lepidocyrtus cf. sotoi NNG-2020 | reverse complement strand
TTTTAAAAGAGTGCTTCTGCACCTAAGCGATATTTTAAAAGCATGTACATCATGCAAATATGTACATTCTGAAATCTGAATGTTGGTGAAAGTGAAATGCTTTTGTATTAAAATTCTTTGGAGTATGATGTTGGGCACTTTCTTTAAGGTGGCCTTGATTTTTATACGATTGATTTGCTTTTCGGTTGTACTTTTATTCATTTGTCATGAGTTGAACTGTTTGATTAATCTAGCAATTAATGATCAGTGATGTGACGACTTAATTTTACATTTACTTCAAATAAGATGCACGACAATTTTGCCTTTGAGCGTTGTTTCTTGCATACCTACATATTATTGTTAGGTACCAAATTTTCATACAATCATACAATTGTGCTAAAATCACATTTAAAATGGGTATTGCATTGGTTTGAACCTATTAGAAGCCATAATAGGATGTTTCAACTCTTATAACAACCCTTTTTCTGAAGCTTGTAGACCTTGTAGATGAAGATGATATGATGGAGCCCGAAAAAAAGCCACTTTGGGATTGTGATACGCAACGCACACATGGATTTCATGAAGAGTTTTTTCCAGAGATGATATTGTACTCACATATGTTACCAGCTGCTTCTACTTTTTTTTACCCTATTTTATATTCATCCACATTTTGTCATGCCATGCCACTTACAAAGTCAGTCAGTCACATTAATTCCATACACAGACATAGTTAATAATATTGCCAAAGAGGCAACTGGCAATCTCTTTTTTCTTAACTTTATTTCTCCATTTTTAACTTGTTTAATTTGTTCATTTAATATTAAACCCAAGTTGGTATATGATCTTTGTCCTATCCATCCCTACCTTATACATTGGAAACAAATTCTTCTTACGCAGCCGTAAAACAACACTATAATATTTAAGTAAAAGAGGTAGGCATTTCTTCCATAAAAGAGACAAGCTGCATTTTATATTGCGCAGCATAAACTTGATCTGTGTCTGCCTATTTAAGTAATCATCGATACGATAATATAAATGATACAATATACGCAAACATTTAGTATCCATACTTGATTATCATTCTCCACAGTACACTTATCATCATCAAGTTAACATCACCATCAAATATTATGATTATCCAACCTATCGATCCCAAATAGCAGCGAGTGCATTAAATGCAACAGCGTCTTCTAATTCTATCTTGTTGCTAGTTAACTTTTACACTTAGGTACTTGAAAAGAAGAAAGAAGTTTCGATCGCGTTGCAATGCAATTGCAATTTGCTATACATACTACAAAGTTATAACTTATAACATAATAACCCTTTTCTTTGTGCTGCCATTGCGTTGCATTGCATATTAGTTCAAGTTGAGTTGAGTTAGTCGTGGTAGTGCTCGTGCTTTTAAATTTAAAAAAGTTATGTTGTGTAGTAAGTATAAAATAGCATCAGCATGAGAGAATAAAATTATAATATTACGAATGTGTAATTTATGTGGAAAATGTAACACTGTATAATTTAGTTTATATAATATTCTGACTGTATTGAATTCGTAATATCTTTGAGAGTCTCTCGTGTATGTAGTAAAATAACGTGTTAGAAGAAGAAGAAGAAAAGGGAGAGAAGTTAAAGTGTTCCTCCTATAAATGCAACAATATCAGCTAATTATACCAATATAGGAGACTTTTTATTAAAGTTCATAAACTTATCATCACCAACATCTTTATATAAAAACTTATAAGTTATAGTTTAATACAATCTTATTATAATAAGCTCTCAAAAATCAATTTTGCAATGAACTAGAATACAGCGTTTACTTAATGATCCATTATATTTACAATTTTCAATAGAAAAAGGGTCTATTTTGAGGACTAGATTGGTTCACTGAATGTTGTTTAAAATTGAAATTTTATAAAGAAGTGTGAACAATACAGTTTATAAAAGCTATTTTATATTAACGACTGCTAAATTGTGCTAAAAATATATAAGACTAATCAGTGCACATTGAGTGAATTTGTGAAAAAAAATTAAGAATCTGTCTACTATTGAATCATTTAAACTATTTTTGTAGAAGAAGTTCATCGAAGCGTGAAAGGTAAGTACTATATGTTAATTGATATTTTCTTATGTAATAAAAAGAAATATTATGTGATTATGCATTGGTACAATTAGAATTATTGACATGGATCTAGTATTAATTAGAAATTGTTCGAAGGTTTTCAGCGCAGAATAACTTTGAAAGGCAATTATACATTTGTTACTCTTTTTGTTATTGAAATTGGTAAAACGCAGTTTTTCTTATAATATAGGTCCTAAAATAGAATACATTGCGTAATTTTGAGTGTTGCAAATTAATGAGATTATTAGGAAAGAATTTTTAGTCAGTGTGATTTTCGTTTGAAAAAATACATAATGACAGTTTTGTTAAGCAAAATTATATAAATTGTGTAAAGAGAAAGCAATAATCAGATAAATTCTTGAAATTCTAAAACCATTTTTAAGGTAAGCTACTACTTGTATTAACATTAATTTACACCTTAATTTATGTAATGCATTCCAGGAACAATGTCAGGGTTTCCCAGCAGTCGCAAAACTTTTGTGCGGAGTGAGTCTGCAGGTAAGATTTAAAATTGAAATAATAACAAAACGATTCACTGGGACGTTACAATTACAACTTTTGATGGATTTAAATAATGGACTTAAACCCTTAACCCAATTAGTGTGGACTAACCGTTGTTGTATTGTTACTAATGAGAGACACTTTTAAAATAACGTTTAGAAATTTATAAAAACTTAACCTGTATATCGTTTTGTTTGATTTTAACAGTGGATATTGTCAAAGACGACAGCTTTAAACTAGAACCAGTCAGTCCTTCTGACAAGGAACAGTTTGGTTTCTCTCGCTGCAGCAGCACTGGATCTCTAAACACCTTATCTTCATCTGCACACAATACGGGTAAATACAATTAGTATATTAACTTTATCATAATTATCAGATCATTGTTACGTTTTTGCGGCGTAAGATGATGTACGATATAATTTACCTATACATAATTTAGTTGTTTTGTTGTTATGCTAACCCTTTTTATGCGTTGATATTTAATTGTAACAAAACAGGCAGAGACTCTGATTATTTACACTCAGCAGAAGACAATGGTAATTTCTTTTATTTTATTTTTGTGTTGGTATTTTTATTATAATTTATGTTGTCTGTTTTGTGGCATAGTTTATTAATCTTATTTTATTTCGGGAATGATTTATTTTTATTGCTTAAACATTTGTGTGCAAATATGATTTTAAATAATTACATTGGATTTGAAATAGTGGATAACTACCTATAGAGATAGAAATTCCATTTCCTACTAGATAATAGTAATTATGCTAGTATTTTTCACTGCTTGTTTTAGAATTTTTTTTAAATTGAAAGCAATTCTATTCCAAACTGACTGGCGGGGGCCAATCAATCTTCTCTGCCCAATTAAGTCTACAGCTATGTACATAATATAAGTTTTAAAATTCTCAAGCTGTAATTATTTAAAAATTCGTACTTTGGTATGGAAATGTTTATATATGCGATATTTGGTGGTGTAATATTTGATAAATAAAAGATAAAGAGGATGGAATCTATTCCAAATTATTTTATGAAAATAATTGGTGACATGAGTATAAATTATTATTAATTTCAATAATCAGAGCATGAGAAAAGTTCTAGTTTGTACCATTTTCATTACAAAAAGCTTGATTTCAATTTCTTGAATATAATTAAAAAATATAATTTATTTTTGCTGCAGTATCTCCTTCAACAAAAGAAAAAGCAGGAAGATGAGCTAGCGGCTTTGCGGAAGGAAGTTGTTGCTCTTCAAATCATGAAAGTTAACTACGAACAAATCGTTAAGGCTCATCAGAATCAACCAGGAAATGCAGCTTTGCAAGTTTCGGATGAAGTGAAGTTCCAAGTGGTACGGACAACTTTTTAAAAAATCTATTCTTTTTAAAAGACGAAATTCAAAATATTAAATAAAAAGTTTTATCTATAAATATAATATTTTTTAATAGTTCCAAGCGGTTATGGACTCCCTCTTTGTTTCGTTTAATGGTGGGATGAGCGTCGCAAACTTTACCGAGCTCTCTGCATGTGTATTCAGCTGGTTGGAGGAACACTGCAAACCTCAGGTAAGTCGTTCTAACAAGAAAAAATGTAGCAAAAACTTTAAAGTGTTCATCTTTCGTGAAAGCATAAGTTTAAAAATATGTTTTTTTAATTTCAGATATTACGGGAGATGGTGTTGGGAATTCTACAGCAGTTGAGGAACCAAGTGGGCTCTGGCTCATAAAAAAATTCCACGCTATTGCCACTTCTGATGAATTACTTGGAGAGCTATCAATTAAAGGATCATTACGTTACAATCCTTACAGATTTTAAGTTACACTAATTCTTCATCAACTGCCGCAATGTTATTGTGTGCATTAATGTCACTGATTATATGAGCTAGTTAGAAACTCCGAAAAGCAATCTTGATGGAACAAAGATTATGTCATAAATTTAGGTTACATTTTACAAAATAGAATGAATGATATATACAAAATATTTTGATACTAAATAATAATTACTTATCATAATTTTTTTGCCGAGCAAGTAAAAAGCGTCATCAGCATAAAAGTTCTCCCTCCGTTGCCACTATTTTATTAATAAGAAATAATAAGCCAATTGGTAAACAACGTTTGCGTCAAGGTAGAAAGAAAAAAAATTGAGGTATGTTTGAGGAAGAGACAGTGAAACTATGATAATATATGCCATAATATTCTAGTTACTACTACTGTCAATCTAATTAGTTAAAAGTTTGTGGTTTTCCCTCCTTTTTTGGTGATATCATATTTGTAAGTTTGTTACTTACAATTAGTAATAGAAAAAAATTATAACCTCTACAATTAGTTTTAAGCAATTATATTTTGAAACATTGTTTTTCAAAATTTCTTGTGAATAGGAAAAATAATAATTTGAAACGGAATATATTTTATTATAGAGCCGTAGAAAGAAATTTAATCAATTATCTCAATTAATCTTTTTGATAGATTTTATTATATATGAAAGTACAATGTTGTACAGTAGTAGTATATCATGTAAGTATATTTGAGACTTTGAGATCATCATCATATTATTTTTTTGTTTATGATTATATTATACTTGCTCATTATCTTATAAAGATTTATAAGTTTCGTACAAAAAATCTATATACGTGCATAAAAATTACATTATATTACTGTTATATTTTACCAGTTACGCTTTTCAGTGCTGTATTAGTTTGTAAGAGGACAATCAAAATTTTATTTGTGAAGGAAAACAAAATCAAAGTAAAATATGATTGATTGCAATGAAAGAATAATTCACAGAAGATTGGAATATGAGAACGAAAGATAATATGTGAATAAAATGAATCACTTAAATGAAATCGTATCGAAAATTTGACTTCTTATTTTATAATAATTAACATAAATGCAACATTTGAGTCATTTGGCGAGAAATGAAAATGTTTGAAAATTAATCGACCATCACATTTAAAATAGATTTATTATCGAATTCCTCAGTTTATACAGATAACTGTTAATACTTATTAATTTATATATATTTCTGTTTTTAATTTTGCGATATACACTTTACTGAATTCGGAAAAATATTTTTAAAATGAGATTTTTTCTATCATTTTATTTATATTTAAGTACATATTTCAATACTACGGACAACGCTTGCATTCATACAGCTCAGTTTAAATATAGTATAAATACATACATAATGTTCTGCATAGACCAGACCTATCTTTAATTTAAAGATGATTTTCTTAGGGAGAAAAATTAACATACTCGTATATATAAAACATTGGTAATCATAATATCATTCCAATTTGGGTAGCTCATAATTCATCATCATTCATCAACTGATTTATAATTTTAAACCCTCGCCAATAATATTACCTTTTTTGTAAAATCTACATTAATTTATAGTCTAGGTTTAAGGATGAATTACAAGAATATTTAAATCGATCATCGGAATGCAATTGCTCTTGATCATTCAATCCCCATAAAAGATTTTGAAATCTGCGCTGTGAGCAAAAAGGGTAGAAATGGCCAATTTAATTTGTGTACGATGAACGACAACGTATTTCAAAATATTTCGTTATTAATATGTATAGTATTTCTAGTTTTTTTTTTACTTTTTTATCTTATGAAATACTTATATAGCAACGTACAAAACATTCGAGACGCTTTCCCCTCCCGGCAAAATATCTTTGAATACATACCTAAACACACTCATACAGACAATAAAAGACATTATTGTGCATGGGAAAATTTTTCTTCCATGTGGAATTAATCAATTTGAAATTGAAAACCAAATCTCTAATTTTTCATAAATATATCCTTCCATAATATTTTCTGCGTTTTCGTACTGGTTCCGTTTACCCCTCGGAAATACCATCGCCGTCGTCGTCGTCTCATGTGGGGGATCTTTCCGCAGTTATTGTATCGAATTTGGTGATGTCACAAGAAGTATGTTGCGTGGTGGTGCTCCTCGTATGCTGATGGGATTTAGATCTTCCAATGTCCGGGCAACAAAGCCGCTTTAGGACACAAGCATAGCATAAGAGGAGGATGAATACCAAGCCAGTTCCTAAGATAACAATTGCGATGAGTGCTGCAGTGACGGGCTGTTGGTCTGGCCTTTCCCCATAGTTGTTCTTGTTATTCGCCTGTCGGAGGGCTTCAGCAATTGGACTCCGGCTATTATTAACCTCGACATACATTTTCCCGTGTGTGAAGCTTTTGAGTAACGTGAAAACTCTCTGTTTAAACTACTTACACAACAAACAAAACAAAATCAAATTGGCTCGTTTCTGTTGATGACGATGACGACGTCGAGTATATTAAGGTCGATGTTGGAAACAATTATTCCGACGAACGCTGTTTTAGTTTTATTGTTCTCTATTTCGATTGAGTGATCGTTGCGTAATACTATTCTTTCCAAATAATTAGAAAATGAAATATTTAAAGGGAGAATCCTCTGAGGCGACGAGCCAGAAAGGGAAATTCGAGTTGAGTGAAATTCAGATGTAGTATAGTAGATTACAATTGGCAAGTATAGCATAAAGGTTTACTATTCTGTAGGAATTAGAAGCAGGAATTTGCTTAATATTGTATGGAAATGACTACTGAATTTCCAAGAATGCTTACAGCAACCTTTCTGTCATTTCCCAAACTTTATTGAAATTGTACATTGATGGAAGATTCGTCGTTGGTGTTGCTGTTGATATTGCTGCTGCTTGTCGTGATTGTGAAGTTGACGTTCAAGATGATATCGGATCCTTTCATTATATTTTGCCGACTGCCCAAATTTCCTAGCAGCATCTTTATTCCGCACCAATTCAAAAAAACTATGCCATTGTTCGACTAAAACGCTTGGAGGGAAGAAGTAGGACAAGAGTTTTCACCCAGATTGTAGAATATTCTGACAAATATGAAAAATATCCAGTGTATTTCGAAACAATTTAGTAACTTACTCCTCTAAAATTTATTTCACAGTCTAATTTTACGTCGACCTTGACTCTGGAGGGTATAGCTAGTTAGAATCACAAACACAGAATTTGCTTCAAAATGTTTTAATTTTTTTGTGATGTTCTGCTTGGCTTAGCTCTTACTTTTTCTAGTTAAATATTATTGAAGATCCGGCTGGATTCCAGTAAATATAATGACTATTTTATTTCCCCTTTGGAAGGTACGTTTTCACTCTATTCTACCACAACGTATATGACCGATAGTGTGTTAAATAGCTTATTAATCAAAACGTATTATACTTGAGTATTGTAATTAACAGCTTATTAAAATAAAGTAGCCTTCGCTTTGATAATAAAGTGAATCCCAACTGTCCTTGCTTGTTTCGTACTAATAATGATGATGATGGTCGCAAATATGTCAATATTTAAGCTCCTTGATTCAAAGATCCGGAAAATTCTGGAAAATAGGGTCAATCCTGGTGTGTTAGTGGTAACGGCGGCGGTGGTTGTAGCTGTAAATCAGATTCAACAGAATTTATATTTTATTATTACGTTTGCTCAAAATGAAGCCATATATCATGTCATTTCATTGAATTGCATTGCTGAATGAAAAATATTGCTTATTATTTTGTTCAATTGTGCCGTTGCGTTACAATAACTACTCCTCTCCTCCCAAACAACAGAAGCAATTTGGTCAAACAGTAAGTTACAAGTGGAAAGAATAGGAATGGGTTAACAATTACAATGAAAATGGTAATTGTACAAAATTCTGGCTTGGTAGGTTAGCCCGGTTCCCCGCACGTCGCACACACACATAACACAAGCCTTTCTTCTCTTTATCTCAGTATTATGTATGTATGTATGTCTTTTTTACTAACAGTTTCACTTTAATTTGCATATTATGACTAATTATTGTACGATTGCGAAATTTCCAACGTGATCAGTTTCAACAATATTCCACGGAGTTGCTTCTCTTCTTACCCCAATTTAGTTTTATCCCCAGATTTATTTCCCTGAAGCGACCAACTTTTTCCCATTATTGTTAGTACTAGTACCGTATATAGTAAACCAACTACCAGCAACCAACAAAAAGTAAAAAGAGCAGCAACTCAAGCAACAAAGTTTTTAAAACATCTTTAATTGGCAATCCTCCTTCCCTTTTCCTCTTGGTTTTCCTCCTCCGTCTCAATAAAAACAAAATGATCCACAGAGAGTGAAATGGAGTGAGAGAGAGAGAGAGAAAGAAAGTGAATGTGCATTACACAGGAGGATTCAAGAGTCTATCTAGAGCTCTATAAATTTGTAAATGAAAATATATCATACAAGGAAACTCATTAGCAGAGAAACAAGTACCTTCTGGGACAATATACGTAGTACTTTTCATTTGAATTTCCAATACCTACACTTTACTTACTTATTCCACGCTTTACGTAATTATACATCAATAACAGGTACACATAGATGCACGTGGCCATTAAAACTTGAATAATATTTTAAACAACCATGCACTCACTCACTTACTCTCTCGCTCATTCACTCTATAAAAATCAAAACAGATAACCGAAATGTTGTGGCTTAGAAAACACAAGCAACAGAAAAATAAATTCTTCTTAAAATTTTTATTCTTCCATAAACTACGACATCGACACCATCACTGCATTGCATTGTCATTAAATCATTAGATTCGCTTATTTTACAGTTAAGGAAGGCTAGAGAGGAGAAAGAAAAGCTGTAATTGTATTAAGTATCATATTATTATTTATTTGTACAACAGCAAAAGAAGCAACAAAAGCACAATAAAAAAGTTTTCATTAATTTAAGTAACTTTCTGTGTTACAATCGTCAGCAAAGGGAGGGAGCCAGCGGGAGGAAACTTTGTGTTGTCGTGGTGCTGTTGTTGGGGTCTGCTTTACTTTATGGGAATCCTTATCGTTTAATTATTACTACGCTCAGATAGGAGGAGAGAGAAAGAGAGAGCAAGACAAAAACTGGGGGGAAAGAGAAGAAAGTCGAGCAGTGGAAGAAATGGAGGAAACAACAGTGTTAAGAGGATTTTTATATATGAAATCAATGTTCGGCAATAATGGAATGCAATGCTATCGCGGATGACGATGATGATAGTGACAATCCAGATTTTTGTTTTTTTTTTTGCAACCCAACGCAACTTTTGCTTAGTTTATGGTCCGCTAAACTCACTCACTCTACTCACTCTTCTCCACCAAATTATTGTACGACATAATAATATCTTCCAACGGAGAAGTGAAGCTCGTTTAAAATACCTAAACAAGTAAGTTATAACTCCATTTCAAGCAAATGCTAGTACTCGTATGTATCCCTCATCATAACTATATTATTTAGGATTGGCCGTAGTAACTGTAAAGCTTGGCTGCAGCTGCTTTTGTTGCTGTAGTAGTTGTAGAATAAGATGAAGAGTAAAAGTAACTTTATTTTTTTGTGTACAGTTACAGTACAATGACAATGATCATACCACTGCCGCCGCCACCAATAATCCAATGTGGGACGAAGAAGAAGAAGAAGCTTAAGACTGTATAATATGGAGAAAGTTTTCAATAAATAACTGACTTGAAGACAGTAAAATGCCATTTTCTTAGTGACAATAACCCTTTCTTCTTCTCAAGAAAGTTGTTTCTGTCTGGGGAAGAGGGGTATTCATGATATTTACGAGGAATGAAAAAAGATGATATTATGATATTGTAATGATTCTGCTGCTGCTGCTGCTAGTGGTGGCTCTTAAGGCTTCTCTTCTTCCCAAATCATTTTCTCTCTCTTTCTCTCTCCCTATCCTTTATTTTCCTAAATGTGGTTTACTTTTACCTTATATTTTAGAAAGTTTGGCGAGGCAATTGTTATCGAAACTTTCCTTCTCGTATTATTATTAAGCAAGTATAATCCCACTCCTTCTTGTCCCGAAATTAGATTAAGCAATGAAACAAACTCTATATCAAATCAAGTTTAATTATTTGTCATTTTGTATAAAAAAAAGAAAAATCAAGTCATTATTATTGGAGTTCAATATAATAGTATTATTATGAAGTTAACTTAATATCACGTAATGAAACGATGACTTTGTTGTGTCCTTTTAAAAAAAGGTCAATAATATTAGTAATGTGTTGTGCTCAGTTCTGTTTGACTTTGTGACTTTTCAGTTCATAGCATATGTCCAATCAATATACTTCTTGAAAGAATTCTGTTAAGCTGTACGTTCATAAGGTATTTACTTTAACCTTAACGTGAAAGTTTTAACTTTTTTCTCAATCTATACAGATTTGATCAGACAACCTGACAGTGCATTAGTGACAGAATATATATGAAGAATTAAGTATTTTTTTCGAAACAATTTATGAATGAGTGAGTATTTCGTATGGGATATTTTTAAGGAAAAAAAAGAAAAAAATGCTGTTCTGTACCCGCTTAACGGCTGTTCTTTTCCATTTTCGAGAAAATGATTTTTTTAACATGTGTCGTCACGTGTGCAGTACAGACCTACTGATTAGTATTACAACAGAGACCTACTGACTCTGTGTGAAGTGGATAAAGGGCAGTCATTGACTTTTCTTTTCAAGAAAATTTCCAACAAAAAAACCTCTCCATTTGTCCACTCTGAATCAACATACTGTAGTAGTCTCTTGGGAGCATTCAAACTTAATAAGATTGGTAAAAAGTGTAAAAATAGATGAAGAAAAAGAAAAGAAGGAAAAGAAGAACGATATTATTACAGAGAAGTATAAAGATACAATCAAAAACCTTTTTGTGGTAGGAAAATATTAACCTAAAAACAGTAACACGAGCTGTAATTTGTGTAACAAAGAGAAAGCAAACGAAAGAGCGCAAACGAGAGGAAGAAATTTTTTTCTCAGGAAAGCTGACACAGGAAGAAAATAATGATATAATAGGAACGCAGAAGGAACCGGATGGCGTATATGACGCTATTATGCATTTTTAGCACCAGTTTAACGAAAAAAGGAAGAAATGGAATGGAACAATCAAAAGTAAAAGGAGGAGTGATTGTGATAAAACAGATAAAATGAGTCTGTCATGGAGCAAGGATGGAGACAGTTGGGAAGCTGAAGGAGAAATAAAAGTGTCGCTCGGAATAAGACTGAAAAGAAAGTTCTGTCTATAGAAGAGTGAGAAAGAGAAATGGGAGTGGGGCAATTTAAGACCAAATTTAAGCATGGCTCTTGTAAGAATACGCATGGATAACTTTACAATCAACGAAGGAATATGTTAATGAAACATGTAATGCATTATACTTTACATTTTACTGAAGTGCGCGGGTTTTTGTTGTGTTGTTTGTGAGGTGAATGAATGGCTTGCGGGCATGACACCGGAAATGAACCGTGCACTAATTCCACTCTTGACAAAAATGACTATTGTTTAGTTATACCTTCTGGCATGTCATATTTCATCACTACTTGAAAAATGACAAAACCACCCTTTCTGTATGTAAAACTGTTTCATAAGACGGCCGTGAAACCGAACTTTGTCATGTAATAAATAAATGATTGGCATGAGAATATTTGTCTCAATTTGTAATTGTCATCTTTTAATACAAGGTACTACTAATAAGTACATATTTCAAATTACAGCATTACACTTGCCGTGATCAAATCAACCGTAAAGTAATAAAATACGCAGAAAACGTAAAATTGAAAATGAAACAGAATTTTAAAAAAAACAGAATAATATACCGATGAGAAACGTGTTATAACAAATCAAGTAGCAAAACTAAATACAGACGGCTATACAAATTCCAAATAGCGTTTACCTAAATAATGAATATTCACTTATTTTTCAGAAACGCGTTTAAACGGTATTCAGGAGATTTCTCATGGGCAGTTTTGGAAGAGGTCTCCCACTTCATTTTTCATTCCCGTTGTTTTCTATTAATTTATTTATATTTACAGAAGAAACAAACCACACAATTTACTGATGTCTAAAATTCTAAAAATTAGTTGTAGTTAAGCGCAGCTGAATGTAGCACCTACGCATTTACTTGATGAAGCCACTACTGCTGATATGACTAATTTCACTTTAGGTACATAACATTAATGTCGATGATGATGAACAAAGACGAGCTCCAAATAATTCACTTCATTACCATTTTGTACACATATTTACGTACAGCTTGTTTTAAACTCTGAAATGGCATAAAAAGGAGCTCTTCGTTTAAGCCTAGCTTAAAATTTCCGTATACTTTCCCCTTTTTCAAATAAAAGATTGAAGGACGACGAAGAAGAAACAAAATACTTTCATCATCGTTCACCACCACCACCACCACCATCATTATCAGCAGCAGCAGCAGCATCATCAGCGCTGCCTTCACTTCATATTATGTTATAATAGAAAAGAAACAAAATGGGTCAATTCCATTCCTCCGACTTTAAATGAAATACTTGTAAATAAATACCTACCTATTTTTTATCACCATAAAACCTCCTTTTTTGAAGGAAGCCTCGCTTTCAAGTTCCCTTCAAGTTAAACATTATTTGTAGTTTGATACGACTTGAAACAAAACGAACGAACGAACAAGTAAACAAGCACTGCTTTCCACGGTATACCTTCATTCCTCCCTTCCATACTTTCTCCTACAGAAAATCAACTCAAATTTCTCCATTCTTTCTCCTATGTTCATTATTACAAATGCACAAACCATGCCTTTTGGCTTTTTGTCACGATGCAATTATAATGAGAATGAGAAACTTGTTAGGGTAGAGAACAATGCCGTGTTACATGTTACAATGTGTAAATGAACAGCAACATCAACAGAATTGCTGGGAAAGTATCAAATCACACCGTGTAAGTCTTCATAGCCAAAAATGAATACAACATAATTACCACCAGCAGGACTGCTGCTGCTGCTGTGGCTATTGCTACACATCCTCTTTCTGATGATTTTGCATAAACTTACAACATCAATATCTAAAAAACAATGAATAATTTGCAGAGATTTGCTATGCTGCGTTTAAAATTTTCGAATAATGTGCATCAGACAGAAAATATGATATGTCAAAAGTCAAACAAAGACTTAAGCTGATATTTCTGCTGCTACTGGTGCTTCTGTTGTGCTACTGCTTGGTTTTCTAATGATACAAGGTAAAAGTAAAAACTTCATTCCCCTTTTGTAGGAAACAGGAACAGAAACAAAATCCTGTGGTTATTGTTTTACATGGCTTGATAAACGAACTCCTCTACTTTTTCCTTTTCCCCTTATTTCACTTTAACTTTTTACTTTGAATGAAATATTTTTGTTTTGTTACAGTAAAGATTAAAGTTTCAACAGAATGAATGAAAGAGGAAGCGGAAGAAAGTTTAGTGGAGGAAAACAAGCTTCCATTTATGAAGAATTGCTCGAGCGCTTCTGCTGTGTTCTCGGTAATGTTGAGGAAGAGAAATCAAATTTTGGAGATGATGATGATGATGATTAAATTATGGTTATGCCATGCCTAATTGCTACACACCGCTATATTATATTGTCAATGAAAATTATAATAGACATAATACAAAGTCGGAGAATTGAACAAAAGAACTTAAATTTGGTAAAATGAATCTGGTTTTAGTGAAAGGTTGTTTCAAGAATAAAGAGACAACACAAAAGAGGCAAATTAAACATTAATCATTTCCACCGCTCAATGCTTTCTTCATTTCCATTAAACATTTACTTTCATACTTTAATTACTCATCTTCATTAGAATCGAGCAGGAAAGTGATTATAGAAAGGACAGGCTAATACTTAAATGAAAAGATGTAGAAAAGAAAGGAGAAAAGAAATTAGGGGAAAAGATGCTGCTGGTAAGGTTGCTTTCAATGCTGGAATAAAAGGTTGGCTTAGCAAACAAGAAGAAAAATCATTTCCTGCTTTCTTTTTCCTTTTCCTTCTGGAAAATAAGAAAAACAGAAATCGAGCATGGAAGAAAAGAGCAGCTTGCAGATTTCCAATGATTCCTTTTCCAGCAAATAAAACATCTTATGGATGGATAGCAGTCCCTATTACATTCCATTACAGTACTTAAAGTAGGTATATGATACTAAAAGTGCAATCCATTATTTTCTAGAGAGGTTTTCACAGAAAAGCTGGAAGAGAAGAACAGGATGAAGATGATCATTATCCTTTTTACCAGTTTGAATTGACAATCATTATGAGAATAAAAGTCAGAGGACATTTTTTTCTATTTAAAGCTTGTCAATTGTCAACTTCTAGAAAGTACTAACGTAAGCAGCAGCTGCTGCTGAGGATAAAGAACTCTTCTTTAGAGCTTATTAGAATTAAATAAAGCAGTTAGGTAAGATAGTATATAGGTATGGATTTTTGAATGTGACACTGAATTTCCTGTTACGGTCAATTATGAAAGCGAATGCTTATAAATAATTCCTCTTTCCATTTAATTACCTGTTTCCTCTTTTAATTCTTTTTTTTGTTCTTGCTGTACTGCTGCTGCTCGTGCTCGCTTTCTCTGCACTTTATAATTTTATTCTTTTTTCAGGTAAGTATTCTTAAAAATAGATGGATTGTCATTAATAAATAGACATTCAATTACTTAAATATTAAAGGGCAAAAGAACAAGAAGAGATCAAAAAACGGGAAGGAAATCTCATTAATAGATTACAGAAAAAGATTCCTTTTGTTGTAGTACATTATTTCTTTTTTACCTGTTGTCAAAATGTGGCATCTATTTCAGTGAAATAATAAAAAAAACCAGTATCTCGCGTACGTCATATAATACGAAAGAATGGAGAAAGGTGAAGAGAGGAGAAAAATTGAAAGAAAGTTCCTCTACCTTTGTTACTCGTTATTTTTTTTGGCATGAGAATATTCCAGCAACAACCATTCTGTTTCTCATAACAGGAAAAACACACAATAGAGATGATGATTTCTTTTCTTTCCCAATAAAATTACTTAAATAGCTATCTCGGTAAAGGTAAACTGCATACAGAAGATCCATACGTGTGTAGTTTGAGCTAATATTTCATGGAATAGAATATTTTAGCAGAAGAAAATTGAAAAAATACGAAGGAGAAGGTGGCAACAGCTATAAGAACTGAATTGAATGTTTCTCAAAAAGCAATACCAAAATAAAATAAAATAAACTAAAAATGTAATACATTTTAAAGTACAACAATCGATAAATAGCACTTTCGAGATCAAAACGATTTTTATAGTTGTTGCGCGCTTACTTTTTACTACGAAGATTCATCCCACAGCCAGAAGCCAATACATCCCTTCAAATAATCCTATCGTGACGCCGCGCCGCACGACGTGTGATGTGATATACATCTTCACTTTGATATGATGAAGAGGAAGAAGAAGAAGAAGGAAAAGGAGAAAAACTAAGTTTAATTTAATCTCAAAGATGAGAGTTTTGAGTTTCTGTTTCTCCAGGTATTTTCCCTCATCTTCTACTACTACACGACTACAACGACGACTACTACTTCAGTATTTTGAAACTTCTCAAACTTCACTTCGCCCCTGAGGAAAAACAAGGTCGCATTTTTTTTCCTTATGGAAGCAATGATGATAGTCTAACTTTAACAGGCAATAGTAGTAAGTGCAGCAGCAACACTGGTGGTGGATGCTGGTAATAGTTCTCTTACGTTTGTTGTTTAAACTTATCGTAAAACATTCTTCACCGGGGATTTGCCATTACAACGCAGTTTATTTTTTATATTACGTATTTGTTTTTAAAAAGTGAAAGAAAAGAAGGAAGGGATGTATTAAGTTAACTATGTTTTTTTACTTCAAACGGCAGAGGATTAGTAAATTATAGTGAGTGAGTGATGGAGGAAGATAAGTAGGGGGATAAACATAAAGGTAGTTTGCTGTTGAAGTTTGACAGGATGTGTTTTAGAAAAGTATCCGCCGTCTACTTCGTACGATGATGATGATTATGATGATGATCAATTTTTTTCTACTCAATGTAATGTAATGTAATAACCCACGGCATTTCTATGAATGTACAAATTTCTCGGAAACAAAAATTTGTTGCACAGAAGAAGCAAAGCATCATCGAGCTTGTTAGTGAAGTTTAGATTCTAGTTTAATCACGTTCAGATGAATTTATATTTAATGAGATGATGATTTATCTTTTTGTAAGAGGTTATTTGTTTGATGGAAAGGATATAAAAAATAGAAGTTTAGTTTTTTGGGATTAGAAAGCATGCACAAGCCAACAATCATGCACATTTGGTGTTTTATGTTATTTTATATGAAAAAACCTGATATCAAAAACTTATGCGAAAATTTTTTGGTATTAAAAGCACGCAAAAAATAAATAAGGAGGAATAATGTAATATGTTATAGGATTAGAAAAAGGCTATAAAAGTTTTTTTTTTCCAAAAGCCAAAAAGAAAAAGCCACACGCAAACACATTACTTATACTTACAACTTATATTTTATTATATTATAAAAAATTATAATGTAATATAATTTCGTACCTTGGATAAAAAAATGCACCAAAGTTTTATGACTTGTCGATCCGTTTTTTCCTCTTCACTCTTCTTCTACTGTCGTCCTCCTGTCATACAATCCGAATTGGAAAACTTTCCTTTTTGCACAAAAAAGGAAGAAAAAGAAAGTTATGATGATGATGTTGATGATGATCGAGAAAAGCTGAACATGAATATCAGTAGTAGTAGTAGAACTTGTACTAGATCTTGTATTAAATTTGGAGTTAGACTTCTGCTTGATTCTGTTTTTTTCACTAAAAGAGACACGGCAAAAGCAGTCGACGACTAAAGAGAGAGAGATTGCAAAAAAAGTCGCTGTCGAAGTCACAAAGTGCAGAGAAGGAATGGCTGGTCATGGTACTGGGGAGCCAGATTTTGTTAGATTTCATCTCTCTCTCTCACTCTTGCACACACACACACACTTTCTCTCTTCTTCCTCGTCTTCCCGTTTTCGGCTTTAGATTTAGCTCTTTTCCAGCATCAGAACCATCGCATCAAGCTAGAGCATGCATCGTTGTTCCACGTTGTAATAAATGTTTTTCGTAGCCTGTGAAAAATACGATCTCCCACCAAGCAAGGATTGTTGCTGCTACAGCAGCAGACTCCAACCTTTCCTGCTTTCTTTCCTCCACGCACGAAGGCAGAATCTTTTCCATTTTACTCTGAAAACTGAAGCACATTTCAAAGCATATAATATATCTTTTTTTCATTTTTGTGCTTATTTTTTAAATGGAACAGGATTTCTTGCTTTCTCCGCTTGCGTTTGCTTGTCTCCATCTTCATGATAGCCATCATCGCATCGTCGTAATATAATGTAAGATGTAATATTCCACTGTTGCTTCTCTCTTCTCTCTACTAAATATGTTTTTGCTACTGTTTTGCTTTCCCTCCACACACGTTTTCTTTCATCAACTCTTAATTTAATGCATATTCATGAGGATGCAAGAGAAGCTGGCATGGCGTGGCGAGAGGAACGCAAGAAGGACAGAATAGTCAGGGTAAAGTAGAAAACACAACAGAAGCTTGTTGTTGATGAGGATGTTCATGTTAATAGCTGTTAATAGAGATAAATCTTTACTGTTTTTACTTCACTATTTTCTCTCGTTTAGTTTTTGCATGCTTTCTTTAAGCTTTACTGCAGCCTACGACTGTACTTTCTTCAGCTCCAGCTCATCACAATAATTACTGTAATCAATTTCATTTTAGACCAAGGAAAGAACTCGTTCCTGAAATCTGACGTAACAAAAAAATGTTTATGATGATAACGATGATGTTGATAGAGGATGGCTATTCTGTTATGCTTTATGCCTGCTTCTGCTATCGTTCTATTTAGTAAGATTTCGCCGATCTTTAGTTTAATGTTTCGAGTCATTTTTAGTTTTTCGTGTCTCGTCTAGTATTATGTATGCCAAATTGGACTGTAAGTAATAAAAGGTCAAATCACAATTTATTTTTGATAGGTCCTTTCTTACAAAAGCTTCTTGTTGCTGAGCGTCCTGTCTTGTTATTGTGACTTATTAGACTGTCCATTAAGAAACAATTTCATCCCTTACTTAGAAGAACTAGATTTGTTCAAGTTTGTTAAGCTTCTCCTTAAAAAAAGAAATAATAATGAGTCACGTATGATCCTAATACTTAAATTTAAACGGATTTATGTTACAGGAAATGATTATTGTGAACAGGATGAGGATGAAGAAGAAGCTGCTGATGATGAAAGTACTTAGGATTAAATAAATACTGTCTGGAGGCAACTATTTTGTGTGGAAATATCGATGTTTGCACGTGTGGAATGATGGAATGTTTTACTATGGAAAACTGCACATGTACATAGTATACATATTTCTGTAATAGAGTAGTTATAGACATAGACATCTGTAGCTTCCCTTTGCCGCTTGAAGTAATGATAGAAACACGGTGCGTGTTTCCTTTTCCTAATTTCATCCTTCACTAGGAAACATAATTTTTTCCACTACATTAAATGTTTATTAACTGCTATCAAGTTTATAAGAAGGAGAATATTTTGTATGCTACTACGTCGTTTCAATCACCAGCTTTATTCTCCGTCGTAAATTTAGTGTAGTGTAAATGTAGTACCAATATCCGTAAACGTAATGGTGCAGAGGTCTAAAGTTCCTAAATTTGGTCAATGAATTGAAAGACCATTGAAAATGTCAACACTAAAATTATTTTTTTTAGCCAGGATGGGTATCAAGTCATCTAATACATTTGAGTACTAAACGCGAAAAAATAGATTCAATACCGTCGTTAGAGCTATGCATACGCGGCTACGCAAACAAACAAAATGCTGGATTTCGTTTAAAGCAAAGGCAGGCTTTGTGTTTGTGTTTTGCTTTTAATTACTATACATTGCAAACTGAACCTGCAAATGTCGAAATCTAGCTTTACAACAGGTTAAGTTATTTAGTTGAAACCAAATTACAGATACTTATTTAGTGGTGTAAAAGCAATAAAGTCAATTTGTAGAATTTAGAGTTATTTTTTAGCATATTGTAAAAGTTGCAGCGTTGCGATGTTTAAAACAGTTTTTTTTGTTATTTTCGTTCATTCTTTAATTGAAGAACACATCATTTTTTACTATGAACAACGACAACATTAAAAATCGTTCTTCATAATAATTGGGATTGGGATACAAGCAAATCCTGCTAAAACTTTCTTTTGTTCTCCTCCTCCACATGTATAACTTCAATGCGTAACAAAAAGCAATTATTTTGAAAGAGAATTTAAGCTCTAACCACATTTTTTTGCCTTTTGAGATTGTATCCATCCGAGTATAATGATAATCCTCTGGATCAAGAAAAATCGATCTATATTACATGTTAAACACTAAAAATTACATTTTGCTGGCCTGTACGCAACAGATGCAGAAGATTAAATTTACTTCCACATCATAATTCTCATCCATCCTCATCATCATCATCATCATCATCATCATGGAAAAGCAATTATGATGGGAATACAAAATCTATTAATATTTTATACTATATGACGTTTACAACGGATCCATAACGGTAAAAGTATCTGTAATATTACTCATTTTGTAATTACAAAAAAAAGTTCTTTGTTTCATCTCCGAGGATCCATTCAGCATTCAGCCACCTTCCATTGTTTAGTTTCGATTTTCGGATTCCCACTTAATTTTAATATGATTTGTACATGGCAGCGCAATGTAAGAGTTTTGACGCACCAGCAAACACATGACATTAAAAAGAAGAAGAACTTTAACCGAAATGGGACTTAAATGTCAGCTTAGATTAGCTTTAGCTTTCAATTTAAACCTTTCCAAGAAGTCGTCCAATTATTATAAGAAGCTAGATGGAACACGAAATGTATAGCGGAGAGCAAAATGAAAAAGCCACGTGTTTTAAAACCCTTTAGCAAGTTGATAAAATTATTGCTGCAGTTTGTTGGCAATCCAGAAACTCAGAATTTAAACTACCTAAACACTTTTTAACAAAATTGGAATTAGAAAATTCTGCTGCCGTTTCTGACACTTGTTTTGCGTCATTTGTTCTGGTAAACTGTACATTTAAGTAGTTTAATATTATGAAAGCCTGTCAACTTTTTTTTAAAATGCTCCCTTTTAGGTTATAATGGCGTTAGATAATATTGCACTCGATTAATACGTCGTGGTTCATGATGACGGCAAAACAGTTATGAAATGAAGGATGCATGTGCGCAATTAATGAAATGACATTTTTTAAACAGTTTTTTATGACGTGTTATTATTTTTAAAATATTTTATTTATTTGCTTGTGTATTTCTTATTTATTTTAAGGAGATTCTCCAAGATCAACCGGATGCATTGTTTTTTTTAAATAAAACAGAAGCAAGAACGGTAATAACAAGTTACCAGCTAAACTATGTTACGTACTTTAGTTTAAGTTTTAAAGTTAACCTTAATTTTTCAAAATTACAATACTTATTATAATAAGGCTTGTGTAAATTCATTTCTAAAAAAAACTTAAACGGAATAGAACCATACTTCTTCTTCTTCCCTAGCTTTTAAATGTCTATCATCAGTTCAATCCTTCTACCACGTTTAAAGTCTTCCGCAATTAAATTTAATTTAAAATACATCCATAATAACTAAAAAAAGTAATTAAAATATGTATACAGCTTAATTTTCTTTTCGTTTAAAAGTTTAAATTAAAACTATGCACGATTTTTCTGCAATATCATTAAAAATCTAGAGTGTACATTTGGCTCTGAGAGTTACCATTTACCATATAGTAATTAAAAACGGAGTTTTTCTTCTACTATTCTATAGGAGTGTTGTTTACAGGTGTGAAATTAACGAGAAAGGACATCAAAGGCTTGGTTTCTTACGTATTAATTAGCATTTATTTTACATTTTTATTTATTTCATCTTGTTTCTTCTTACAACTTTACTAGTTCCAAAATACATGTTGTACAGGGAAATCTACATAGTGAATGTATAAACTTGTTTTTTTAAAAAATATCATTACAAAATTTATTATGGCACAACGCACATCATCAACAACAACAACGACAGCAATGAAATAACAAAAACAAGCTGCTACAATAACTTGTAGCAGTGAGTGAGTGAGTGAATTGCATTGCCGCCAACGCAAAACAGGAACCTTTCCTCTTCCTTTTTTACGTTTACATAACCCATTTCAATACTTACTTGTAAACTAATTGATTTTTTCCAATGCCATTTTCTTTCTTTTGTTGTTGTTCCTTGTTTTATTAGAAAAGTTTTTTAGTGAGTAGGTAATTGTATAAATTTCAATAAAACAGTACAAAATATACATATGAAATGGTTCCTTGTCTTACAAAGTTATTAAGTTCAACCAAGAAGGCTCTATCGTGAGTTTTCGTAAAACCAAAACTTTATAAATCAAACTTTTTTTTACCAGTAAAGCATAATAATAATTATCTTGTTGTTGTGTTTTGCAGATTTAACTGTGCATCATATAATAAATCTGAAGTCATTCATTATCATTACCGTTATTTACAAAGGTACACGAGATTTTTTACAGCATTGTAAGGCAAAATACTAAAATTTTAAATTAAAACTGATTTCTTATAGGTACAACATGGCTTTCAGTAACTTGCAGATTAAGCATAATTAACCTAATTAAACTAGAAATAATGCTAAAATTTAACTTATAGTTAGATTAAAAATTCTTCATAATAATATTACAAATAATAACAGCTATTATGACACTTATTAGATTAAAAGTTATTTTAAAACGCTATACAGTCTAACCTAAAAGAAGGGTTAAAAATCTCACAACATAGTTGGCACTTGGTCATTAAAAATGTTATGTAAAATGTTATTATTAATGGAATGATAAAAGTAAAAGGGGATTTAAAAAATAATATTTATAAATTAATAATTAAAATTGCTACTACTAACGTTAATCATCATAATTACTTAATATTCTTACAGAATCAGTTATAAAATGCGGCTAGTTTTCAACACTGGTATAAGTATAGCAAAATTTAAGTTTTTACTATTTTTTTTTATAAAATAATACTCCTTTTTTCAATTTCACAACAAATTATACATGTAAACGGAATTTACAATAAACACAACTCAAAAATGTCCAAAGTTAAAGTTTGTAAAGCTTTAAGAAAAATAGCAGCAAATCCTTCCACTATTTCGACTCTGCTCTTCCCCCTTTTCCTTTTTTAAGTATAGAAGATTTTTTTAGAAAATTTAAATTGTGAGAGAAAAAGTCTTTGTTTCTTGGGAATTGTATTTGTTCCAGGTAAGTTTAAAGCATGATCAAAATGACAAGTTCAGGAAAGCAATCTAGTTTTTTTTAAAAAACAAAAATCAAATCTATTTAAAGAAATGAAGTTTAAAACAATTTATTTTCGGAGTAGGAATTTAATCGTATAAAAGATGGGAAGGGAGTAGATGTCTAGTGGCAGAGTAGAGGAAGGATGCGTACCAGTGAATACCTTGCTCAGAAATTGAATTATCTTTACTTGAGGAAGAGGAAGTTGTTCTCCACGTCGTAGTAGTGTGATCGTGAGCTTTCACTGGGCTACTATTACTAGATCTGGCACTAAAGCTGCTGCTGCTGCTGCTCTCAATTTTATTATTATTTTCAGTAGCAGCGATGTTACTACTTGTGCCAGTAGCGGAAACAGGAGAAGTAACATGGTTGCTTGAGTTATGTGAAGAAAAGGAGATGAAATGGGTGAATGCTTTCCAAAGGTAGGCGAGGGACTGACGGAAGTTGTGTGCGAGTCGTACCGGAGCGAAGGCAAAATGGGCTAAGGACTGGTCATCAATTAGGGCATAGCAAGATGAGAGCACCCCGTCCACAACTAAATTCCCAGTGGAAGTCAAAGGTGCAAAAACTCCCGTCTCCACCTTTGCCTCAATTTTAATCACTCTTTCCGCAACGTAAGGAGAGCCACGACCTGAAGAGGAGTCAAGCTCATTGCTGTTCATGTTGATTATATTGCTGCCGCTGTTGCTCTTTTGATGATGATAATCATCCATTTTCGCTCCTTGCTTTACTAAAAGCCAGTCTCCAGCTTGAACAAATTTGGCGAAGGTAATTTCCGCCTTTTCCAAGAAAAATTTTGGAGTTTCTTCCGAAGTTAAATATCTGTTGTGCTTTGTCAGCAAGAACTCATCATCCGGAGTCAAGCCTTCGGGCTGGATTGAGTAGAGAAGATGAGAGGGGGTGAGAGTGAGCGTCGTCCCAGATTCTGTTGTCACCTCAAAGAACTCCCTCACTTCACTTACATTCCTGTCCAAAAACATGAGTACGTCGGAGAACACTTCTTTTCCTGAGGAATCGATTGAAAGGATTTTGTCTCCGGGAAGGACTTCTGACATTGACTTTGGACCTGATGGAGTTTCTACTGTTGAGTTTCCGCTGAAGCATCCTCCACTTCGTGATGCTTGGGATGAGTCTGTTAAAAAAGGAAAAAAACAACAAAAAATTAAGTTTCATTATTTTTCTTTATTCATTCGATTGACTGGCGTATTTTACGTTACGTTACGCACTAGTTTCAGCTTCAAATTACTTTCCACTCTACTCCACAACAGTTTCAGATTAATCAATTCACAATAAATAAACTACGAAAATGAATTCAAGCAGAATCTCATTTAATGCTTTTCATCTTTCTTCTTTCTGTAATTTAACTAAAATGTTACATCACAAACCATTTTTCCTTTAATAACCTTACGCAATAATAACAGCAAAATAGTATAATACGGTTGTTCTAAGCATTAAAAAATATCTATCCTGTTTTTTAAATCTTCAAAGGAATTATGTTCCTTCAACTGGAATAACCGTTCATGCACGAAAGTAAATATGTAGTAAATATGGGGAAATCAATCTTTGCTCTTGATGATGTAGGTTATGCTTCCATCATTAGCATTACCTTACTTTCTATAAACTTTGATGTTCAACATCGTCATCATCATAATCATCATCATTATCCACATCAATACAAAATAACAATAAAGAAGCTGATTATTCTCATGGAATAAAATACTAATAGCAACATAGTATTAGCAACAGAGTTGACTATGGCCATGTATGAAAATTATTGTCATTCAACATAATTCAGACGGATCGCGGAAGAAAAGATCATAATATTATAATATAGCGTCTGGCGACGACTGGTCTTATCCTTGTAGCGGTATCACGTAACATAATTGGAGACAAATAATCCACAAAGTATCTTTTATATAAAAAAATTAACAGGAGGTGGAGATAACAGGGATGTTATTGAAATTACTAATCTTATTTATAAAACCATTGAAGTGATTCCCTTCCTTTTCCTTTTTCTCTACGTAAACAGTGAGATGATTGGTGAAAGGGAAAAGTAGAACCGAAAATATAGAGAGACAAATGCTTTGATTTTCAACATAAATTTCACTACACAGAAAAAAATTAAGTTGTGTCTTCTATTTGTAATCTCTGTCTTTACAGTCACACACGGTTTTCTTCCCCGTTTTGATAAACGCTGAGAATTAACCAGGGATATATAGAGAGTTCCATAATTTTGAAGAGTGGCACCTGAATTTATGGTTCGCGAAGGAAGGAGCGTGCCGGTGCATAGGATTGAAGGACTTAAAGGGAGAAAATTCACGAGTCTATATAATTTAAGATGAACTGTGTCGTCCATTTGTCGCCTGCTCTTCCTTTAAATCCACATCATCTTCTCACCTCTTCCCATCCATCCATACCACCACCTCATCATCCTGATCTCTATCAACGACTAAGCTTTGCAGAGTAAATATCGGCAAAGTTTATATAACAATCCAGAAAATAACCATCTTGATCATCGTCATCATCAAATAGCATTATCACCGCTATAGAATTTAAAAGGATTTTATTCACATCAGTAATGTGTGAAATGCTTTGATTTTTTCGACTTGGGTAAGTAAAACTCTTTCGAACAGAACAAAATATTAAATAACAAACACGAAATACAGATAAATATCTGCATATATATATAAAGCATTAAAGGCAAGTAAGTCAAAAGCCAAGACCTTCTTCATTTCTTCTATATTAAAATATATGATTTAACTTTAACCGGCAGCACTGAAGGAATTAGCTACTAGTTCATAGTTACTTACTTAAAGTTATTTTATTACATATAGACATCTGCTGGTTAAAGAGAGTCATTGTGGGATTTAGCAGGGTTGACATAATAAAATCAAGTATGCGCATACTTTTTTCTTAAGCAGAATTATACTATTTGTCGGCTAGAATAATATTGTGATGCAGCAGAGCAGAGGTTGCCGAAAGCACTTATTTTTCGTTCACTCTCTGTTCTTCTTCAGCAGGTGGGTTTTGTTCACCCTCGCTTAAATTATTGTTGTTTTTGTGGGGAACCACCATACCACCACCATCAGCACTCATGTCAGCACTAGAAGAAACGGAGAGTTTAAAAATGTGCATAATATGTAATGCAAACCAACTACAAATTTTAAAACCGTTTTATTACTCCCTTTTCCATTTTTTTATTATTGACAAACCTCAACTCAAACCAGTCATGATGATGATGATGATGATGGATAATAGCGCTATAAATGTTTTGTTGAGGGAACGTGGATGTGCCGGCATTCTCTTTTCCCTATTTTTAATAATACCAGCTCTGAGCTCTAAATACGCGTGTGCCCATTTAGCATTCATAACTACTACACGAGGAATAGCAGATAAAAAGTATAATATCCCTTCTTTTTTATCTTGTATAGTTTTAGTAGACGAAAAATGATTAAACATTAAGTATTGACTGTTGTTGGTTGACATCATTTTTTTTACTTTTGCATTTATAGTGGGAAATAATAATGGAGATTCCGTTTATCAGGTCATGGACATTATTTTATAGAATAGAAGCATCATATTGCATTGCATTGCATCGCCGTAGTAATAATGGTGCTCAACATCACAAAATTGAGTAAGCTTGGGTAAAGCCCATATGCCATGTCATCATGTCATACTTTGTATTTTGTATTAAGTATTTTCAACGTCCTTCTTTTTAGACTTGCACCACATTTCCTCTTGCGTTGCGGCTATGTTTCTCTCGTTGAATGAAAGAAGCACAGTTTTCATCTTCATGATGATCATCATCACCACCGAGATGAAAGTAAACAAAGAAAGTGCATCAAACTACATTACCCCCATCAACATACATAGTACATCTTGCATTGCACACTACTGGAGAAGGAAAGCTGTTAAGTTAAGTGTAAAAATAACTGTCCGTTCAATACGCCAGAAAGTGGAAGTAGTAGAAGCAGCAGCAGCGCTAAAAGAAACCCTTTCATCATCTTCATCAGCAATATCACCATCTCACTTTCTCAAAAGATAGAAGTCATCACCATCATCATCGTCATCATCATCCTAAAAAATATTCGAACTGATCGGAACTGACAGAAAAAGGTAGATATATTAAGATGGGAGCACTTATTCAAACGATGAGAGCGAAAAATATGTCATTCATCCTTTAAAAAATGAGGGAAGGAGAAATAAAAAGCAGTTGTCTAGAGGACATTTATAATAAATGGGGTAAAACCCCCTTTAGATAAGACTCGAAGAGTTTTCGAATCGATTAAGTAGGTACATGGAAGATTAATTGACGAATTAAACTTCAGGTGTATCAAAAAGATCATGTTTATGTGACCGTCATATCAAAATCTCGTAGTATAT
>JAHZNJ010003346.1:0-21060 GCA_027744475.1 Lepidocyrtus cf. sotoi NNG-2020 | reverse complement strand
TATGGTCAGTCTCTTTCACTGGCAAATTCCGAACCAGAGAAAAAGAAGCAATGTATAGAAAACAAAAATAGAAATAGTTCTGCAGCTATTGAGACCTCTGGTCATTATGAAAACTTAGTTGTTCCCTTCTCCAACACCACATCATTATTATCCGTGTGCACTGTTACAGATAACAACGATCATTACCCAGATGCTACCGACGACACTGAATGCAGCATAGTGAGTAGTCCTAGGCAAAGTAGTGACATGAAAGACTCTGCCTGTAATACCAGTCCGATATGCTCCATTTGTCATGGAAGTGAAGCTGGTGCAAATACATTTTGGATCCGCTGTAATGACGCATTTTGTTATTACATGGTGCACACATCATGTGTTGGATTTATGGTCACCCATGCTGCTCATTTGAAACAGTTACCTGCATTTTATTGTAAGCGTCATAGATGATAATTGAATAATAAGAATTTTGTGACTGAATGTTGTGAAAAGACTATGAAGCTATACTAATAGTAAGTATGAAAAACTAAAAAGAATGGTCTCAAATACGTATATGACATGACATATTTATTTGCAATTAGTATTAGTTAATATATTTATTACTATTGTGTCAGTTCATAGAGTTCGTGTTCGTATTTACTCTTTTGTGGGCGTGCAGCAGCACGATAAATTTATTAATTACTCATCATTATTGGTTAAGACGGTTCTGACAGTAATTAGGGTTCAAAAACCATTCTCATTTGTTACACTTTGTGATTTTATAGTTATTATTAAAGTCGTTTATTTAAAGAAACATGTTTTACTGCAGAAATTTACATATTCCTTTTCAAATCTCGTAGTTCTTTGAACGGGCTTATTTTGCCAGTGGGGAAGTGGGTGTGATCATCAATAGGCGTAGAAAAACTAGCATCCTTGTGAAATGGGCGTAAACGGGATTTGTAAATTGTGGTACCCGCGATGAAACCCTTTGGTTCAGGTCGCATTTCCAATTCGGACCAACGAGTTAGAGCTGGCTCAAACCTCAAACGCATACTTTTGTCCTGCACAGAAAACAAGCATCCATTGATAAGCAGTACAATATAATTATATTCGTTTAATAAATACGTAAACGTAATTAAGTAACTCACTGTTTTAGTTGCAATAGAATCCTCCTTCTCTCCCCCATATTTTACCCAACGCTCGTAAGGAACACACTCGCTATACGTTTGATTGATTTCTCGGTTTACATCTGCCACATTTTTCAAGAAGAGAAAGTTTTCTAAAGCTGCCTTTCTTGGTGCTGAAAATTAATAAAACATAAGGCAGTCTCTTGATTAAGCATTCCACTATTCCAAAATTTCCTGTCCATAAAATAAGTATCGTTAGTTTGCTTGCATTATTCAGTATTCACATTTTCGTAAATCCAAATTCCTGTCGTATTTGAAGAAATCGTGGTTGACCCCCAAATCCACAGCGTTATCACAGCAGTACACTGTGTAGTCCGTATTAGGCATTGGATTCAATCTATCAAGGTATGTTTGCCAACGCTGATAGAAGGTTTTCCTCCTGTTATGACATTCCTGTGAGACTCGACATCCATAACAATCAGCTAACTGCCTCAGTTTCAAATTCGCCATCATTGGTTTCTTAGGGAGAGGGCCAGGTTTGCATGCACAACATCCATTGTTGATGCAGGGAAGGGGAGGTCGAGGATCTGCTTTGACATTTCCTTTTGAGGCTGAATCAAATTCATGAGACCTGCGAGGTGGACGAGGATAATCATCTCCAGGGTAGGGGCAAGCTGATACTAGCATAACTTTTGACGGAAGCACCATTATGATTTGATTAGGAATTAATTACAAAATAGGTAACAGCGTTACTCCAAAAACTTAAGAAATCTGAAATATTCAAATGTTTGAGTGTGAATGAATTGGGATGGATTCTCTAGAATCGAAATGAAATGAGTTCACCATCGGCATATAAGTCTCCATTTACATTAGTGTAGCAGCTTTCCCGTTAATGTTGCTTAGCATTACTGATCAAGTGACCACTTTCTTGTTATAACACCAACTGCAACACCGCACCGCTAAAACTTCTTTAAGGAACAAAGAAAATGAAGGTTACCTGATTCGGTTGGACTAGAAATAAGATTCTAGATCAATTATGGCAGCCCAAAACTCAAAAGGTGACCTGAAGGTTATAAATACTAGTCCTCAAATTATCAATGAAGCTGAGGAGG
The DNA here is from genome assembly GCA_027744475.1 of Lepidocyrtus cf. sotoi NNG-2020. Classification (NCBI taxonomy): domain Eukaryota; kingdom Metazoa; phylum Arthropoda; class Collembola; order Entomobryomorpha; family Entomobryidae; genus Lepidocyrtus; species Lepidocyrtus cf. sotoi NNG-2020. Next base: position 18,848 of record JAHZNJ010003346.1, on the reverse strand, counting down.
ATGAGGAAGAAGTGGGGAAAGGAGATTCTAACAATAGACTTATCGTGCTTTCTCACCAATCTGTAATAGTAACGAAGAAGAACAAACTCATTTGTGTCACAGCTTACGTAATACTAATTGTAGGTGGTTCAATGGCTCTGTATTGTAGCATAGTTTTAAAATGAGAAAAAAGTCTACAATTCTGATTGACATACCTACTACTATATATTTAAAGGCATCAATGGCTGGTTATCTAGCTGGATTAGGATACTTCCATTACAAATATCATAGTATTGTGGCAGATCCTCACTTTTTTGGCCCCATGAGTTCAATATACATCATTCTGGGAAGCGACATGGTGGCAAGTTGTATTGGAATATGGACTTGTCTAACCAGAACAGGACCGAATCCAATGATTTATGTAGGTGCGTTGTATGCTCAATTTTAGTTCAATAAGCTAAAGTAGGAAAAATTGCAATAAGAAAAATAAGATAACACAGAATTTATATTTAATGACTTTCATTTATAGTCCTGTATTTGGCTACTACTCTCAGCACTTTTTAACCTTGGTGTTACAGTGTCTCTCATGTACAAAAGCAAATCTTTCAGGAAAGAGGAAGTCAAACATTGCAAGAAAACTGTACAAAGCTATGTACGAAACGAAATTTCTCATTTCACGATAAATTACTTAAAGTTATATTTGCAATCTTTTATGAAGATGTTTCAAAATGTTTTCAACTTTGTTTGCAGGATGAGGAAAATTGCTCGGCCTATGGTATCATCGAGGTTTATCTCTGGTGCTCACTTGTATTTCTAGCCTTGAAAGCAACTGTAATCGCCCTCTGTCGATTTAACTACCCCCAAGTATTCAACTGGCTCTTTGGGAAGCAAGTACTGGTAGATGACGAAATTGTAAACGTAGACATGAAGTCCCTTACACAAATCGGAACGCTGGGAGGAGGTTACTTCGATCCCTGTGATATCGAAAGGTTAGCAGCGCGTGGCTCTATTGGCGGGCATTTGTTGGAAACTACTGCCTCCAAAACTATAGTAGTAAAAAAGAGAGGTTCAGCGGGAAGTGAAGAAGCATTACATGGCCCTCATCATCAAGTCAGAAGAAATAGCAGTGGAACACCCACATTAGTTTCGATTTCACCAAATTAAAGCGAATTATGTGAATTACTTGCATAAATACGTTAAAAAATGCGTTTAACGGAAAATTGCCTTTGTAATTTAATTACTGTACAAAACAAAATATTGAAAACGTACTAAAACGTTAACTTGATTTGAAGAGTAAAAGTAATAGCAAATTAGATTAAAGGTTTTTATTTTTATTCTGCAGTTTTATATTATGCGTCATTTTTATAGCATCATAATGTTTTAAAATAAGCAGAGTGCGCTGCGCACAAACTAAATTCATATAAATAGATTCTAATTAATTACATTACATAGATATGTTTGCCTGAAACACTTACAGAACTGTGAAGTGTTCGAAAGTTCTCAAATACTGTTTAGGGCAAAATCAAACATTTTTATATTAAAGTTGCTCACTCCATGAGCCCGGTTCTGGTAAAATTATTTCAACATCGTCCCTACTGCTCTCCTCCTCAGTATCCATTGAACGCTTATCATGCTGGTGCTGTTTTAATAAATTGTACTCTTGGCTTTCCCTCGTCATACGTTGCGCTATTTTAAGCATGTTTGTAGCAGAGCTTGCAACCGACACTGACCCCAACCTTTCTTCTGCATTCTTCATCATTAGTTTGCTGTGATGTCGCGCACTAAGTTTTCCACTCGCTAGTAGTTTGCTGACGTAAGGATCATCCTGGTGAAGCTGGGCAACTTGTATCCTAACGTCGTACAACGCTCGCTTGATTTGATTCTGGATTAAGGGCCAAGTAACTTTGCTATGGTCCGCAGGGAGGTCTATATGTACATTCGGAGTAATTCCTGCTTCTTTGAGCTCCTTTAAGTAAGTTTTAAGTTCTTCTGATGGGGTGGGTGGAAGATACTGTTGGATAGGTCGATTTTTACAGTGATTCGTAACGTATAAGTAGAAACTGTAGAGGCAGCCCACTTTATAAACTGCAGCACAACTAATTACAGCGCTCAAAACTATTCCTATGACATTGAAGGAAGTGTCGAAGGTTCCAAGAATGCAAAATCTCGAGTCTAATAAATGCCATCCCCCAAACGCTCCGATTATTATTGTTAATACATCAGCGCCAAAGTGGATTGTAGCTAAATAACACGCTATCCTCTCTTTCTGTTAAATTAAAGAGATAAATTGTCGATTAGAGAGAAATATGGAGGAAATCGCAAATACGAACAAATAATTCACACTTATTTTTCTTACCTTGTGAAAAATTATGAATATCAATCCTGTAACGGTTGGTACTACGACTGCAGAAATTAACAATGAGAAGGCTCTTACTGAAATAACACGTAAAAATACTTATTTAAAAACTCTAACATAAAGGAAGGATTTCATTAAAATAGAAGCGTATTTTAGTAACTGTTGAATCGTACCTAATAGTGACCTTGCTTGAGTCCATATAAGCGGCAGCTCATTTCTATACTCCTTCCCGCAGATTTTCTCTACATTCGTTAGCATATTATGTTCCACCTCCGACATGTTGGTACGGTTTCCTTTATAAAGTACATAGTCTACGTCCCGGCTGAATCGCCGATCCGGGGGAAACATTGGATTTAAATTTAAAGAGCCGTATAAAACTACTAACATTGGTCCAAGAAATAAAAGCAGTCGAAACTGAAAGAAAAAGGTAATTTTACAAATTAAGGCTGAGTAGGAAAACCTGATCGTAAAACTAAACTAGAATTTTTAAAACGTTTTTTCTAACTTACTACGTCAAGAACTGCAAAAAAGCGTATTAAAGACGATAGTTCGAATTTGAAACGTGAAACTTTACAAGATTTGCAGGACGCTTTCATGTGATCGGTCTGAAAATCGGCCTCTGCTCATGGTCTTCTTGGCTTCCTCGTTTCTCTCAAAAGTCATGTCATAAAAGTTGATACGGCGGAAAGATGGCTTTTTTGCGAAAGAAGGACAGAACCAGAATCAGAAGAAAAGTTTTGATGAATTGATTTCAGCATCAGCAGCAGCGCGTTGAGTTCAAATCGAATTCCAAGAGTCTATCGGCGTGCATTTGGGAGGAAGGAACAAAGGAAGTGAATGCAGTCGAAAATTATTTTTTAGCATTTTTAATTTTAAAAAAGCCTTTTCCTATTTTCCGTCCACAGGAAGTCATGAGGATTAAAATTGAAAATTAAATAATTTGTTCAAGCAAAAACATAGCAACGTGAATTCAAGTTCAGTAGCAATGTGCAATTTGCAGATTGAAGATGACAAAATGCTCGCTTTATTGACACGTGCGACAGATTTTCAATGACACCAGATCGGATTTTAAAGAAATATTTTTTTACTATTGATCAATTTCTTTTTTATTATTCTAATAACAGAATTGTAAATCAATCTACGCGAATTCCTTGACCGCGAAACAACAAGCTCTATCTAGTTAACTAAAGGCTTCATCTGCAGCAACAGCAACTATGTTCTGGTTTGCAATTTCCCATTCATTTGCACTTTCATCCACAGGGGGCAAATTGATACTCCGTCTTAAAGCATTATCTGTTGCAATCTCTTTGTAAGCTAGTTTGGATTGCTCCATCAGATAAAAGATTATAACGGTAATCTCGTACGTTTTATATGTAGAGATGAAGATCAGTGAATAAATGAATAAGTGATAAATTGGTTGGAAACTCTCAAAATAGTACTCGGCAGGACACAATCCATCATTGGAGAGGAGAAGCGTGACTGAAATGAAGAGAAACGCTGTGCAAACCCCTTCTCCTGCTAGACATATTGTGCATATCACCTTCTTTCCTGATGCACTATGCTAAATTAGATAAATATAAAAAAATACAACAAAGAGTTTTAATGATTTAATAAAGTTTTTGTAATGTGTTATTCTAATTTTTTCCTTCTTCCTATCCATTTCATTGCACTTACCAAAAGGCTTAATGACATCAATAGACTGCCAAGTATGGCGTAACCACCCATTGATGCACCTATTAAGGCTGACGGGGCAGCTGTAAATAAAAATACATAGCAATTTTGTTTGTTTTTTAAAAAAACATATGTAATCATTTGCTTTTCTTTTATGATAATTGAAAAGTGCTTTTAAATATGCAGATAATTACCAAAATTCTGATCAATTTCATTTTCTAAACCACTGGCTAACCCACAAGCTCTAACTGTTCTTTGCAGTCGATTTTCTTCTTCAGTCCTATGTTCTTTATAAGCAATCAATTTGGTTTCGACGGGAAAATCTCTCTCCTCCAGCTCCGAAGTTGTTAGAGGTTTGTTTGTGGGCTTTTGTCGATATTCTAATAAAATATGGTCCTGTTGCGCTTGAAAACCAATGTCGAAGAAAACGTACCAACCAATTGCGGAAAGCAGGACTAGTGTCTATAAATGAAAATATAGAATCGAATCTTTAGTAAATGCCTTCTTGAACAGATCCCCGAATCGTATGGGATAGATATATCTGTTATACCAAATCTGCAGCTCCAAACGCTACGCACATGGATTTTAGGCGGGGCTTGATCCACTTTGTAGGAGAAAACATTAGGTTTAGGTACAGTAATATGGAGGATCAATGACATCTATTTAGTTAAAATAGTGAAACGAGAGAAGAGTTGACTAAAAGAACGCATTGCGTGCAAACGATGGACAAGCAACTTTTTTAGTTAAAATGGACAAATGAAACTTTCTAAGTTTCAAAAGTGTTACGAGTGTCAAATCAACAAGATCTGTTTACGAAAGTCATGCCTATTGTAATTTTCCGTTGAAACTCAGCACAGGCAATATTGACTCGGTGCATTTTTCGGGGTTTTCATGGCTTGCTATAAATTCCGAATTAAATCAACAAAAGGGGAGTCTTAATACAAGTACACACACGTACGTCATGGAGATTCATATAGGATGCGTTTTTGCATTAGACTAGGCAGGTGTCTCCCGTCAACGGGTGTGTGAGTGAGAGAGAGAGAGAGAGAGAGCTACTTTTAGTTCTATACTTCCGACTTCCGGTCTATCTTCTACCTACAGCATACCTCCACCGTTGTAATGTGTATAAATAAAATCGCTTCTTTATTGCGTGACTCAAATTAAAAATATGTTAATGAATCTGAAGTTTAAATGTATTTTTTATTAAACCTAATATATTTAGCTGCGTAAGGTAGTGTCAATAAACTATGTCACTTGTTTCCGTTTCGTCATAAAATACCATTTGTATTTTGAAACTACTTAATCAGACAGAATTCATCAGTACGATACACTGTTGCAAATGTCCAAAATTAAAACATTTGTGAATTGAAAATCTCCTGTGCGCTGTTTTCTGTTATTGACACGAACAAACAAAATGTTACAGTGAACGCGTGCATTTTTAATGTTGCATTACGATAAGCGATTTTTGTGAAAGTTCTAGTGCTATGTGCGTGTCTCTTGACGTAAAAATTTTTAGTGGATAACACGTATACATTTCCAACCTTTCGCTCTTTCTTTGTTCAACTGGCCTAGCATATCTAGAGATTTTAAAATATATTTTAATTACCCTCAAAGTTATACTTGAAATACTTGAAGTGCTCTAAAAACTTAATAATCATTATAGTTTTTAGATAATAATTTATTTTTAATTAAATTAAATGTGTATTATTTGTAGGACTAATACTTGTCGAAAATGCAATGAAAAGTAAAAATCTAGGAACCAAACATGGAAATTTTATTCGCAATGGAGAAACTCATTTTCGTCATGTTTGTTATAATTTACACGGCCTCCTACGATGTCCACAACGTTTTCGGTCAAGTTTGTGATATGAACTGCCAGCGTGGAATCGATCAAGCTTACAGTTACGCCAGTAAGTGAAATTGCCGTTATTTATACGAAGTAACTATTAGAGGATTAAAATTATAATATTTGATAGAATTAATTGAAATTTCAATAAATTTCAGCCGAAATACATACAAAGCTCACCGAAGTCACGGATAAGCTTCAGACAAGGCTACTGAAGTTGGAAAGTGAAGAGCGCGGGGTCATAAACGAACTGAATACCTTATCAAATCGAATTTCATATCTGGAAAGTTATCTAGCTGGAAACTTAACTAACCTCCACAATAGAATAACAGAGGAGGTGAACTCTCTCTGGAAAGACACCTCAGAAGCCATTAACAGTCTCGGAACGGATTTGGTCAACAGGGTCAACAACATAACGGCACTTGTTCATAGTTATCATCATCAACATCAACACCAACATGACTACGATGGCACGATGAATATGTACCATAATATGAGCAAGAGAATTGACAATCTAGAAAATGGGAGAATTCGTAATTTAACTTCGGATAATGTGATATGGAGGCGAAATTTCAGAGTTTTGAATTCTACTCTGCAAAAATTTAAAAGCACAAATTGTATTTGTTGAAAAAATTGCTCATTTTGTTTTTTGAATAAAAAATGGCGGTGGTTGCGCTTGATGAGTGATGAGTCGTCACATTACCTAATTCAATTCAGTTTTCTGATCATGTCACAGTTATTTTCATAACAAAACTTTTAAACAATTTAATGAATTGAATTTTGAATTAATCCATTGATCAAAATAAAACTGAATCGTGCAACGTTCATATTCAATTAACTTAAAACATTCTCCTCTGCAAAGTGTTCCTTCTTTTTAATTTAACCGTATTTAGGTATAATAAGACCAATATATATCATCATTAACTTTATAGTCTACACAGCATCACAGCCAATCATATTTTACCGTGCAAATACGTTTTCAATTGTACATACTAAATTCTAAAATTAAGATATATTAACTTAAAAAATATGATTAAAAAATCGAAAGTAAGACCATTCATAAGCATACCATACTAACCATACACCAATACCACACCACTCACGACGATCAGTCACTAAACCACCAAACGCAAACAAAGCCTGAAATAAGACAACAAGCTGCTGCACCACTCTACTTCATCAAAATAAAGACGCATTTGCCATCTTACGGATCACTTTATGACTGAAGGAAAAGGCACGCGGTAGCTTCTAATCTATCTGTCCGGCGTGCAGAATTCTGTAGTGTAAAAAGTCAATACACATTTTACCTTGTAAGAGTGCATTGTAAACAGCAAGTTGGATGGAGTGACTGGAATCACATTGCAAGTTGCATTTGGAGCAGTTTTAAATTTTGAAAATTTTTGCAGTGATTTAATTATAAATTCATCAACATCAGCATGGCTGATCAGGTAAGGTTTACAGTTTTTAACAATATAATAATTGTTTTTCAAATGGGGATAATATGATTGTGTACTATGTATTGGAAGTAAAAAGTTGAAAAAAGTTTTGATGTTTGATTTAGAATTGGTGATGGGATTAGGTGTTTTTAAATTGTTATTACCGAAGAAAGTTAAGTTTTAAGGGAAAAATAGATGGTAACCCTAAAACATTTTGAGAGACATTTACCTAATTGCAATCCGGTTATTAGCAGCAGTTTGTATTGTAACGTACTTAATTTTCATTGTTTACTTTCTCATTATGTCATGCAGTACTTTTCAGTGTTCAAGTTCAAAGAGTACATTATTTACAATTTTAGTGTAGCAAATATTATCAGATGTTTTTAATGTTGATGACAATTGATTGGTAAAAAATAATGAATAATAGAATTGAATAAATTAGTTAAACATTTTACATTTACGGGTATTAATTCACAATGGATAAGGCAATTTTATTTTCAATTTCCATTTTATGTTGTAATGTTATTTAGTCAGTGAAGTTTTTCTTATGAAAGCTGATCATAAACGAATTTCGATATTATGATAATTGGATTTGTAATTTGGATATAAAAAGACGATTGTTGACAAAACAAATTGGATTGAGAATGCGCGTTAAAAATGTGTCTAGATGATGAAAGCAACGACGGTCTTCAGAAATATAATGATCTGACAAAACTCACAGTGGTCTTCTGGCCACCTGATAAGACACCAAAAACAACGCATTTCGAACAATTTTTTTTGAGTAAATATTTGCAATAATCTGGTATAAATTAAATGGTTATAGTTATGCTTAATTATAATCTAAATGATTTGTGAAGGCGGAAAGAGCGTTTCAAAAGCAGCCTACGGTTTTTCTAAACCGTAAGAAAGGTGCCGGTGCTTCCCGAAAGTATAAACTTGGCCCCAAAACCAAGATTCCTCGCTACATGCGGACAGTTGGTCTTGGCTTCAAAACGCCACAATATGTAATCTTTTAAAAACATTTTTAACATTAATTTTATTTTTTCTTCATTTTCGGTTTGCCGTCGATTTCTCTGCGTTATGGAATGGATTTGGATTGATTTTGTGCACTGGACCTACCTGACCTGTTTTTACCTTTCACCTCCCAAATGGATTTTGTTTTGCTGTGTGACATTTTATTTTTGCTTGACAATTCTCCTCCCTCCCTACATTACCGTTCTGGATTATATTTTTGCTAACCGTTAATTTATAATAATAGCAAAATGAGAAGGCTTTTATGAAGCAACCCACAGTTTTTCTTAACAGGAAAGTTCAGTCTGCTAAGAAAAAATCCCTCAGATATGTAAGGTCTGTAGGGTTAGGCTTCAAGACTCCTCGTGAGGTATTTTGTTTTTTTTTTATTTTTGCAGTATTTTAAAGTCTTCTAAACCTGTTTGCTTTTCTCTTCTTTATTATGAAATCCTAAACATTTGTAAACTCTTGCAGCAATATTTTACATGATGAATTTACTATTATTATATGATTCTGTGATTACAATTTATACTTTTTGCAATCGAATCTGCTGAGAAATATTGCTGTAAAAAATACTACTAGAGCTGAGCTATTCTGCTTGTTTTTCGAATTTTTCCTCTAGTAAATATCGTAGTTATTATATTAATGTTAATTTTTTTAAAAATCTATTTAATTGCAGGCTACGGAGGGAAGTTACATTGATAAGAAATGCCCCTTTACTTTTTATAATATACCCATATTGTTGCTATTCTTTTCATGCAGAAAATATTATTTGAGACAAAAACTGCAGGGAAATGGAAAAAGCCTATGAATGATTATGCATTTATTTTGGTCTGATTTTTACAGTGACGTTTCGTTGGGAGATATTGTCACCATTGGAGAATGCAGACCATTGTCGAAAACTGTCCGCTTCAACGTATTGAAAGTAGCAAAAGGACCTGGGTCCAAGAAGAGTTTTAAGAAATTTTAAGATGTACTTCGTTTCCTAATGAGTTTGTAATAAATCTCTGATATTCTTAAAATGTTTTTCTTGTACTATATTAATAAGAGAATTTATTATGTACTACTTTCTCTCATCATCACTGCATGTAATTCAATTCGGTTTTGGTTAGGGTCGAATAATTGCGCTGTTTAAATAGCTGTTACCAAAATATAATACATACGTTTATGTTATAAGGCTTAACTTAAAATAGGATATGATGACTTTCGGTCATAGCATAATAATTAACAGTACTTACATATAATTTTATCCCAGTAACGACTCATTAAGACATCGATAATTACTTGGCTACATTATCAATCATTGAATTCATTATCCTTCTCAATCAATAAAAGTAAAATAAAATATTCTCCGTCCTTAAAATAGACAAGAAAGGACCTTTCTTACTTAATTACCTACCTTTCAGAAAGTTCATCAAAATTTCAAAATTACGAATTACAGAACTGATTACTTTTTTCATTATTTACCATATAAATATCCTTCTTTACTCTCATAATCCCCCGTTTTCTTTCGTACCATATTTTAACGATAAAAATCATCAATCACCTCATCACGTCGCCACTAATTGATTTTTAAATGCCGTATTCTTATTCTTTCCCTTCCAGCAAAAATGTGCCCGCTACCGCAATAACTAAACAAACTATCATGCCAAAAGTGCCAAATAAATCTAGACACAAAGTAAAGTTCATTCTCAAAGAAGCAAAAGCACGCTGCTGCCTCTCTGAAGTCTGAAATATACGTGCATTTTCTATTTACAGTTTACCAAAGGATAGAATACAAAATTCACTTGACTTGCTTTTTGGCTGGTTTGGTGGTTTATCCTTTTCATCCTTCATTCGCATTGCATTTTGCATTGAAGTAAAGGTAAGGTTCATGAGCTCTAAAAGTCTCATCGTGGATTGGCTATCTCGTATCAACACAATTGCAGTGAGTGGCTATGAGCTCCAACTCGTCCCGCTGGACCCGCTAAACCGTGCAAAGTAACAGATGCATTTGCGCCTTTACTTTCCCTCATCTCAATTCTCATATGAGAGCCAATGCATTTTTGTTTTGAGGTTTGGCTGGTAAGTTGGTAAATGCTTGTGTTTATGTATCGGATACTGCTTTGCTTTGCCTCTCTTCATCTTCCCCTTTTCATTGTTGATATTTGTAAGCAGCAGTTAGATTTCTTTTTCTATCGTTGTTGGTGCTTTCAGAGAAAAGAGGCTTTTTACCTGTGTTCATCTTCGTTCCTTCATCTCCCTCTTCTCTAATAAAATGAATAACGACCATTGTTGACAACAATCATTAAACCCTTTTTAACAAATACTGGAATATTTTAATTTTAACAGTACTTCTATATCCCCCCAGGATGAACCCTCCAAATGGGGATCTATCATCGATGTTAGCCAGCTCCGATGTAACCGTGAAAAATACAGTTAATGGATTCGCTGATTTAGTTAATTTTAAAGAAGTTAATTGTCCCATTGTTACTCGAGGTGGAAGTAGAAGGATTCAGATTAATCATCGGGGTCTTCTCGCACATAATAAGGCAAACGCAACAAGTCAACCGATACCAATATTGCCGCCTTCGGAAATGGAGACTCAGACTAAGACTGCAGTAAAGAAAAGGTACCATTGATAAGCCTAACTAAATTACATAAGAATTAAACGGTTTCGTTCATACCAATTAGAGGTTTTTAATAGGTAATTATAATAAAATATATCAAATAATTTGTTTCTCTTAAGGTGGTCCTTCCATTCCGCCAATCAGATTAGCGAACTACTCCAGATGGATAAGGCGATAAGACCTATTACGTCGTCTTCCCCTAATAAGAAAAGGAAATCATGTGGGATCGGATTTGGTTCTGAGCCACAGGACGACAAACAATGCAAATTGGAAAGACCCCTTTCACTAACCTCCAGAAATGTTCTCTCGACCAGACAAGAACAACTTTCAATACAGCGCCCTCCTCACCCACAGCTTCATCGTCGTATGAGTACTGGTAGGATCATGACCATGCGAAACGCAGACCCCCGGGGTTCTAGTTCTAGAGGATCGCGACAGCGACTAATGGACGATTATTTTGGCCAGGTAGAACCCACTGCTGCTGCTGCCGTAAACTGTTATCCCAGAGGAAAATCAAAGTATTGTAAGGAGTCCCCTCCCGATCATTTATCAAATATGCCTGATGAAATAGTAAGTTTATCAACATCTTCAATTGAATGTATGATGAATTGATGAGATCGCATGGCTATCTTTATCAAAATTAACAAAAATTGTTGTTTGAATATTTAGGTTTTGAAAATTCTCAAGTATTTACCAAAGCCTGCTCTAGGAAGTTTGGCCCGTACAAGTCAGCGATTTTACCAGGTCACACATGATGAGACTTTATGGAAACGGCTATGTGTGATTGGCAGAACTCTTCTTCCGGAGCATCTTGTCATTATCATGTCTAGAAAACCAGTCTATCTACGATTGGCGCGAGCTTGGGTACGTGTTTCTATAATTTTCCAATATTCACTGCAAAATGAAAAGGAAACAAACTTTGTTATAGCTAGTAATGTAATTGTATACGTATTTTTTCTATTATTGTTACCTCTTTACTAATTCTGATTTATAGATTCCTGATCCTAATGAGAATCCAACACCTGAAGAAATAGAACGCTTCGCTGCTATTTCTCAATTAATATATCTTGATCTTACATCTGCCAGCGTAAGCCCTTTAACGTTAGCATTTATGATGAGAATTTCTCCAAAGCTGGTGAAGCTGAGTTTAGAGAATTTAGTGATTTCAAAGGATGTTTTGGAAGCAATGATGGGGTTTGCTGAAAAAATTGAAGCTCTAAATCTTACAATGTGTATTGAAGTAAATTCGGGACTTTTTATTAAGTTTCTCACCAAATGCATAAAGTAAGTCAAAATGATGTGGTAAAATTGTACAGCAAACCGTTTTCATTGTATGTCAGCAATCTGCAAACTTGTTTTGTTCCAATTTTAATCAATTGCTTTTGTTTATTTGTAATCCAGATTATCGGAGTTAAATATTAGTTGTATGAAGTGTGATTGGAGTCGGGATGAGATAACATCGGTGGTTAGTGCATTACCAAGCACACTTTCTCAGCTAAATATAAGTGGATATCGACACATATTAGATAATGACCGTAAGTCTTTTCGCATTTTACAATATAAGCCAAACAAAAACAAGCAGATCAAGTCTGAATTAAAACTGAAATCTGACATTAATTAGAATTTGAATTTACATTTTTAGATGTTTCATTAATTGCCGAACGATGCCCAAACTTGATAGAGCTTGATATTTCGGATAGCCAAGAGTTAAGTGGAAAGTCTCTTGAGCATGTGTTACAGCTTCGTAATTTGGTGCATTTAGGATTAAGTCGCTGTTACGGAATCGAGCCCCCTACGTATACCGTATTGGCGGGCCATAAGTCTCTAAAATACTTGAATTTATTTACACTTTTCAATGAGGCTTCCCAAAGAAGATTAAGTTTATCCTTGCCAGGTATTGAGATTAACAAGTTTCCCTATTCTGCGATCGCTAGACCCACTGTTGGCAATAAACGAAGTTCCATCTGGTTACAAAGAGTCAGGGATTAATATAGGTTAGAAAATAGGTTTCAATTGATTATTTAATTTATGTCAATAAAACTTCAATGATCGTGCTTCGTATTATTATGTCATGTCATACATGAAATTCTCGGGAATAATTTTCCATTTTTGTTTGCTTAATCTCTGCAGCTAGTTGATTTACCTCCACTAAACTAATCATTTAAATGATTGTAAAATAATTATAATATATCGTTGTGAATTGTGATTCTAATTTCAATTTGCTGTTGTATGACAGCTTTTTTGTCGTAAGTTTACATAAGTTTTTTATAGTTTTTAAAAAATCATGAGTAGTCTACTTTTACTCCCTAAAAACATGCCTAAAAACTGGAAAAGTTTATTTGTAAAGACTGTACTAATTACATTTTACATTATATGCATTTAGTTTTGGAACTATGTATAAGAGCATTTAGTTTTGGAACTATGTATAAGAGCATTTAGTTTTGGAACTATGTATAAAATAAGGAATGCAACGGCAATTTAGTTCCGTTTGTATTGTAAGTAACGCAATATCTATATTCTAAGTCTAAAAAATATTATGACAAAGTTAACCTGCTAAGCGTTATAGTAAGTGAAGTAGAATCTTGCTCATTTTATAAGATATATAATGTGCTTTCAGTCCTTAAATGCGACTTTAATTTAATAAGTGTAACTCTAAAACATTTTCAGTATTTATATTTATGTCCCTTTTCTTTTAGTATTTAATACTACATAATATAATCAATTATGAATTCACCATTTTGTGTCTCACTTACCATACTGCCACTCAAAAAGTCAGTTTAATTTATTACCGTAAGTAAGTCATTTAATTTTGGAAATTGAATTTAGTAATTTATGGCTTTTATTATATTAATATTATTGACCAATACGGATCTAGTTGTAAATATAAAATATTATTGTGTGTAGTATATTGCTATGCTGCAATGCATTTAAAAAAACTTCGGTTAATGAGTGTTCCTTTTAAGACTTTGTATTTGTATGTATTCGAATTTCGAAATAAAAATGTTGGATTTCAATTTAATTTGTTTCAAGTTATTGAGTACTTGGTTTTTGATTTCATCCCAAGTGTTTGTAAACTTGTGAGTAATATTAACTCATATATTAACTACATAATACTCATCATATCATTACCGTCACATACTCGTAGGATTAAAAGACGATTTAAGGTGAAAGTCGTGTAGGTCAAATAACTTTCCCTCGCTCGGTTAACGGAAGTCACTTTTAACTATCCATCATTATCATGGTCATTTCATTATTTAAAATGTCACTTCGGCATCGCCTTTATAAAACTGTTTTCCTAATTTTTCTGGGACTATTACTACCATTTTCGGCCGGTGCTAACCTTACAATCAACTTTCCCCACAGCAAGAATCAGATTCTATTATTTGATTCTTCCGTCAATAATGAAATAACTCGCGGATCCAATAGCTCAAGCACTATTACTTCGTCACCATTGTTGTTTGGAATCGGAGCTGGAAGCTGGTTTGGTGAGAGAAAAAACCGTGAAAAACCTGATTCAAAAAATAAGACCGGTGGTACTGATAATAATGGCACGCATCCGCATGATCATTCTCCAAGTCATTTCCGTAACCACCAGCACCCTTACATTCCCCCTCGGAAATCAGTAACTCGCAAACCACATCCTCGTGGTCGGAATAAGTCTAGTACGTCATCCGCAGAACTGCGACACACCTCACCAACCACCACCACAATACCTCGCCTTATTAATGATATTCGGAATTTTGCTGATAAAATCAAAAATGCACACTCTTGGGGCTGGACACCGACTACTCCAAGAAGTATAATAAGGAATATCTCTATTGTCCCAAGAGCTAGACAAACCACAAAGTCACCAATATATTTTGTACACTCCAAAATTCGCGAGGAGCTCGGATTTGGGGATGATTCTGCTTCAGATGACACCAGCGGATCTATCACAAATGAAATCATTCCCCATTGGAGTGAAGAACCAAGCTATACCACAGCAGCAAAAATATTCTCGAGTTTTTTGCCATCCTGCACGATCTATTTCTTTGGGGAGCAAAATGAAACCAAGTCACCTCTCTTTCGACAGTTTTACAATATGTGTGCCGATCATGGTGGGCTTAACTGCGTCCAACTAATCACTACAGAGGATCTTGACCAGTACATGTGGGCATGGACCGATTTTAATTATCAGTCTGTGGAACCTCTTTATCTGAAGTGGAGAAATGAAACTTCCCTGCAATGGTACTTGAACTATTTATTGCGGACAAAATCATCTTCTTCATCCTCCTCCAGAAGAAATGGCAAGCAGAAGACAAGAGATTACAGTTGGGCTCATTACAAATTGTTTTGGGGCCAACCGAGACTGAATGAAAAATGCTTGGTTTTGGTCAGATCAATGGAAATGACTTACAGGTCAAAGCTTACCGAATCTTCTCGTGAATATCGTGACTTTCTACCAATGCCATTCAATGGAAGGATTAGTCCAGATTTCGTATTCATCTACACAAAAAGTCTCTGTCTTGTTACAGTTCAATCTGAAAATTCTACTGCGGAAGATTTTTTATCGAGTAATTGCAAAATGTATAGATTACCGAAGATCATTGGATCAAATATTGGAACTTCTGTAGTACTTGTAATAAATGGAGAACTGTCTAGTCAGAACTACATCTATCATTATACCAGCGATTTAATGAATTTGGCAAGAGTGAAGGATTTGTCAAGGGAAGGTTTGAAATCTCTTTGGAAGAATATTCACAGAAGGATAGAAATTAATTTACAATTTTCAATCCCAGAAACTTCGTCAACGATGATGTCTAAAACAATGTGTGGAGGTACACCGCTAGTAGGCCAATATCTTTACAATAAACGATTCACACAAAGACATCGAATTTGGGATCCTCAAGAAGAGTGCATGTTTGAAACCATTTTGTCAAAATATGTGGCCAACTACAGCGAAAATCGAAAGTTGGTTCAACTTGAGCAATTGGAGCTGGAAGGGGACACTACTACTGATGAGTGGCCATTCGCTGTTGAATTCCAAGTAGTTGAAAAAAGTAGCAAGGTTTCACACTTTGGCTCTAAAGGGAGATTTTACATTCCAGCGACAGGTCAAATTCAAGGATTCCACTACAACATTTACATTGATAAAAGAATCTTAAAATCAGCTTTTGATCCTACTGCTTTATTGCGACCTTTTCAAGATGATATTTGGGCAGCACTGGCAATTGCTGTTTTGCTACTTTTTGGGGTAATGAGAAAATTATCGAGCTCCTTAAATATATTCTGGATCCTCACAGTCCTCATTGAGCAAGGAAAACTGAAGGAAAACTTGGAAAGATCTTTAAAGGTTATGCTCTTAGCGTATATTTGGATAACTGGAAGCTTCCAATTGCGACAGTTCTACATGGCCAATATGTTTTCTGCTATTACAGCAGAGAGAATGCCGGAAACTCCAAAATCGTTTCTGCAGATATTTCAGATTCCGTTCGTAAACCTATTCAGCGTTTTTGTTTCCGAAAATGAATTCGAGGAAGTATTCCACTCAGCCAGCAATAGCGCAAAAGATATTAAATCAAAACTTCAAAGATCTGTTCGAAGTTTGGATGCTACATTAGTACGAGAATTGATACATTACGATTCTGCAACAACGGTTTCACGTTTGGAAGAGCTACTTCCCAGAATTGTTCTGATTCAGTATTTGCACGCATCAAAAATGATATTTTCAAAGGATTCATTCGATTCAGTATCGGACTGGGAAAATAATAACTCTGAAAATGAGGTATGGAGTCCTCCTTACCCTATCGATACTCTTCTACTGACTTTAGGTAGACGAGTTTTGGTTCCAGGGGATGGTAAGGCGATTTGCAAAAAAATGTGGATATATCAAGGAAAACGAAACTTCTTTACGGAATTTTTCGTAAAGGACATGAACTCCTTAATCGAATCAGGGATTCATTCTAAATGGGGAAAGGAAATGTGCAAACTCTCCGAAATGGGCATCCTTAAACAAGAACAGGGGATCGGGGATCATGAACAGCTCAATTTTTATGCTGCTGCTTGTAGAGATTTGTCAGAGAAGTTGAAGCCAGTGGTAACATTTCAAAAGGTGAATTCTAGAGCGATTGGGGTGGTGTGGATCGTTTTAAATGTGGGGCTGTGCATTTCCATATTTGCATATTTAAAGGAAATTATACGGTTTGATATTCCCCGACGTATTCGTTACTTTGGGGCATTTAATGGTGGAAAGTACAAAGGCAATTTGAAGTTTTTACCGTGAGTACTAAATCGAGTTTCTGTATAGCTAATCATCCACAGAATAGGGCTACTCATCAAATCATTCATTGGACCTTTTCTGCAAACAAAGGTTTTATTTACGGATGATATCAAATAGGTAGTTACAAAGTATTTAAACTTCTTCAAATTTTGTCGCATGAATAAAAATATTACTGAAACTATCGTTAGAATGTTATCATTTAGTTTAGTAATCATTGTGCAGTGTAAAGCGAACTAATTTTTAATAACGTTAAAAAATCATCAACACAAAAAACAAAAACTCTTTTATTTCTTAAAAAATATCAATTTGTGGTACTTCTAAGGTGGCAGCTCTGTTAAATCAACAAATAAAATGGTTTGGGTTAGCGGTAAGGTATCTGTCCGTGGTAAATTAGGGTTTTGGCAAATCTGTTGTTGAACTGACACCTTTGAAGTGCTATTATCATATCAAACAAAAGTTCTAGCTAATGTATTAGAAGTCTGATTCAGTAGTACTAGTCATAAGATAAGTCCATTTAAGTATACGTATACGTATACGTTGCAATTTGCAATCATCTTTAATATACTAATGGAATTCGACGATCGTTTGATGCACTCTTCTCTTAAAGTAATTTGCGAGAAAAACCTGTATTTCAGGCGAATCTTCTTTTTAAAGATTAGCGAGTGCGTGCGATATATAAACCTCAAGTACTGCTTACATTATTCCTTAACAGGCGTTTCGCGATTTTTACATTACTGCCCAATATCTATTCTTCTTGCTTATCAAATGAAATGATGCGATGCATTTAAAGTAGTAGGTAGCATTCATTCCATAATTTTTTTCTAACTTTTTATACTTTTTTATGAATATGAGTAATGGGCATTCACTTTAGCTTTCATTGATCACTTTTCTACTCTCACTCTCACTTGTGATTCGAATTAAACTCGGCAAAAACAAAATAAAAAGTATTTCCTCCTACAACGAATGAATGACGCGACGACGAGGTGCATGCACGCATCTTATCGACTATTACAGAAGGCCACCCTCTCTTTTTCTCTTGACGAAAGTATTGAGATGTAAAAATGACGATGCTGTTGTTTACTGCTGCTGCTGCTAAGAAGGACTGACCAAGTGACCAACCCAGGGTTGCAGATTGCTTTTGCATTAGAAATGCGCAAACATATTGCAATGGCAAATAAAACACAAAAATACATTTTTAATTGTATTTAATATTCCTTACAAATGAGAAAAAGTGCATAACTTACGATAGCATCGTCATCGGTCAAGATCAAGATTTGAAAATGTCTTATCACGACAGAAGTTCAAATAATACTTTTTTCGTTTTTGCAATAACACGAATGAACTTTCAATTCGTAATCTTTTTGCTAGTCGTTCATATTTCCCTGTCTACGCCAAAATAAAAGCAAAATAAAGCTATTAACTCTTTAACCCTCCACATAACTGACATTCCGATTTTATATTTTGTCTTTAGCATTACTTACATAATTACAAATTGAAGTTAGATAAAGATTCACCGATGGGTGCTTCAATAGGCAAGTAGAATCGAATTCAAAATTACGTAAAAGGAATACAAGACGTAGAAGGTCGCATTTATTGTTTTTACGACTTCCGTTTTTCTTCATATTAAATATTTTGTGTTTTATTGGGGTATACTGAGACTTAAGTACATTAAACGGGCTTA